>JAJONR010003269.1:0-54839 GCA_029582245.1 Solanum etuberosum | reverse complement strand
ATACTGAAGGCTTTTATGGTCTGTGAACACATCTACGTGAACACCATACAAGTAATGTCTCCAAATCTTAAATGCAAACACTACTGCTGCAAGCTCGAGGTCATGAGTCGGATAATTCTTCTCATGCACCTTAAGTTGTCTAGAAGCATAAGTTATAACCTTACCTCGCTGCATCAACACACAACCTAGGCCAACTCTGGACGCATCACAATAGATAACATAACCATCTGAACCTTCTGGTAGAGTCAAAACCAGAGCTGTAGTCAACCTAGTTTTCAGTTCTGTTAAGCTTTTCTCACAATCATCTGACCACTGAAACTTAACATTTTTCTGAGTCAACTTAGTCAATGGAGAGGCTATGGATGAAAATCCTTCCATGAACCTTCTGTAATAACTTGCTAGACCCAAGAAACTTTTGATATTTCTAGGAGAGGTAGGTCTGGGCCATTGTTTCACTGCTTCTATTTTCTGAGAATCCACTCGGATCCCTTCGATAGATACTATATGCCCGAGGAAAGCAACTGATTGTAACCAAAACTCACATTTACTAAACTTAGCAAACGATTGGCAATCTTTGAGAGTTTGCAGAACAACTCTCAAATGAGTCACATGTTCTTCCTCATTCCTAGAGTAAATGAGGATATCATCAATAAAGACGATAACGAATAAGTCCAAATACTGCTTGAACACTTTGTTCATCAAATCCATGAAAGTTGCAGGAGCATTGGTTAGTCCAAATGACATAACTACAAATTCATAATGACCATACCGAGTTCTGAAGGCTGTTTTTGGAATGTCACTATCTCTGACTCTGAGCTGATGATAACCGAATCTGAGGTCTATCTTCCAAAAATTACTAGCACCCTGAAGTTGGTCAAACAAGTCATCAATCCTGGGGATGGGATACTTATTCTGGATTGTGACCTTGTTTAACTGCCTATAGTCAATGCACATTCTGAGGAAACCATCTTTCTTCTTTACAAACGACACTGGTGCACCCCATGGGGAAATACTGGGTCTGATAAAGCCCTTATCTAGAAGGTCTTTCAACTGTTCTTTCAATTCCTTAAGCTCTGCTGGAGCCATTCTGTAAGGAGGAATAGAAATAGGCTGGGTATATGGAAGAAGATCAATTCCAAAGTCGATTTCCCTTTTGGGAGGAACTCCGGGAAGATCTTCTGGAAACACTTCTGGGAACTCATTAACTACTTGAACTGACTCAAGAGTTAGGGTTTCGGAGCTTGAATCCTTAACCCGAACTAGATGATAAAGAAAACCCCTTAGAGATCATCTTTCTAGCCTTAAGGTAAGAAATGAATCGTCCCATAGGCGCTAAGCTACTGCCCTTGCATTCTAAGATTGGTTCGTCTGGAAACTGAAAATGAATAATCCTACTTCTACAATCGACTGAGGCATAACATGAATGTAACCAATCCATGCCTAGAATGATATCGAAGTCTACCATTTCTACTCAACAATATCTGCTGAGGTGACTTTCTGAGAGACTGTGACAGGGTAATTTCTGTATACCTGTCTAACTATAACTGGGTCACCAACTGGAGTAGAGACTGAGAAGGGTTCTGAGAGAGTTTCTGGACTAACATCTAATTTTACTGCTATATAAGGAGTTACAAGGGAAAGAGTAGCCCCTGGATCTAACAAAGCATAAACATTTAAGTTAAAAACTCGTAACGTACCAGTGACCACATCAGGAGAATCTTCCTGATCCTGGCGAGCCTGAAGAGCATACAACCTGTTTTGGCACTGACCGCCACCTGTACCAAATAAGTTATCCTGCTGAGTCGGGCGACCTGCTGGTGCTGCTGAAGTTGTAGACTGAGCTCTACTATTATTACCTCCTTGACCCTGTTTAGAAGAAGGACAATCTCTCAACCTGTGACCAGACTGACCACATCCAAAGCCTCCTTCCTTTCCTGCAAGACACTCGCCAGGATGGTTCTTACCACACTTTGGACAAGTTGGGTAGGTTCTAGTACCTGAAACACTCCCCTGAGGCTTAGAGCCTGATGCCCTACCTTTCTGATCCTGTCGGAACTTGGAAGATGGAACACTAACTGATAAAGGTGCTGAAGCTGAAGATTTCTGCTGAAACTGAGAGCGATTTCCACGACCCGATTTCTGTTGAGAGTACTCATAGTTACCTGTTCTAGCTTTCTTGTTGTCCTTAGCTATTTCCTTAAGCTTATTTCCCTCAACCTGCTGAGCATGAGTCATAAGCCTAGAGATGTTCATATTTTTTCAGCAACATAGCATTTCTGCACTCTGTTTTCACTAAGTCTGACACTCCATACAAAAACTTATTCATTTGAGCCCTGGAATCGGCAACCATGTGAGGATCATACCTGGAGAGTTGGGTGAACTTGAGTCCATACTCTTGGACTGTCATGTTACCTTGTCTAAAATTCATGAACTCCTGAAAACTCTCTTGGGAAGAACTTGTCTAAAAAAGACTCACTAAAGCATTCCCAAGTGATAGGAGCTGCATCTGTACCCCTGTTCTCTTTCCATTGAGTATACCAGATATGAGCTACATCCTTAAGCTGATAGGATGCCAACTCTACCCTATCATTACATGTCACTTGCATCACTCCAAAGATCTTCTGGAGCTCATCAATGAAGTTTTAGGGATCCTCACCAATCTGCGATCCTAAGAACTCAGACGGATTCATCCTAACAAAATCATGAACCCTAGCTGCAGATGACCCAACATTAGCATTTGCAGGAGCTGGAACCTGCTGGTTGTTCTGATTAGTCACACTCTGAGCCAAAAGTTGGAAAGCGTTCCAAAACTCTATATTCAAAACTTCCTGATCTGGGACTGGAGGAGCTGCGTTAGCATTCCTTGCGTTAGCTCTACGAGGAGGCATGATCTGAAACATATAACGATGAGTTAGAGAGAGATCATACCAATGCACGATAAGAATATCAAGAAAGTGAGGCTTTCCTAAAACACTTTGTAGCTTCCCCCTCATTAGATGTGGTGCACTTCACACCCATGAAAAGGACTCTACTTAGTGCAGCTTTTCAAACATCCTAAGACAGTTAAACCTAATGCTCTGATACCAAGTTTTTGACTCCCCGAACTATCCCAGGATGCGGACACGGGACCTAGGATCACGAGTGATCCCAAGCTAATCCTGCTGGCATAACATAAGCATACTAAAAGATTTCTGAATCAATAAACACTGTGCGAAAGCTAATTATAAGATAAATCTGAAATGATGGGGAATACCCATACTACATCTGAATATATTAATGCGGAGAGTTTAACAACAACTGAAAAGTCAAACTTAAATACTAAAGTTGATTCTAACTATGTCTGAAATAAATCTAGCAAAACTGAAATTAAGACTAAAAGCAAAGGAACCATGTCTGTCGTCCTCAGAAAATAAGGACTCACCACTAATACTGCTGAGATGAAGATCGGAAACCGATCTATACGTGATTTGAAAGCTGAGAACCAGGACCTACATGACGAGAAGATGTGGCGCATAGTATGCGTCAGTACTTGAAAGGTACTAAGCATGCAGGATAGAGTAAAGCTGAACAATAATCATAACTGAACAAAGCAATAAGATCAATGATATAATCTGACTGAATGCAATGACCAAGTACATGATATGCTGAGTCTGAATACTAAACTTTAACTGATAACTTGATCAATGCACTAGAATCTGACTGTACTGTGGGAGCTACTAATAACCGACATAAAACCACATGATCTAAATGTGGATTCCGATGTATACGCCCCATCGAGAGGACCCGATATACCCTACCAGAGGTATAAAGGCATGACTGGCGTGATCACTAAAATGATGCATATAGAGGGGACTTACAACATACGGGGCACGTAGTTCTGGGACTATGAGGGTACGCTGGAACCCTATTCCACTCAGTATTAAGCTACTCCCAATTGATTATGAAATTAACACATTATGAATAAATTTTGTAAAACATGGATAACTCGATATTCTGACATGCAAACTCTGAGAATGCAACAATTATATCTGATAATATGATATTCGTAAACTGAAATATGTATATAACTTGAATAGCAGGCCTAGCATGTGTATTTCATGAACTAAAGGAACTACATAGCTAGGGTTCTGAATTTCAACATGATAATCTGATTTGGATCAATCTAACAGCTAAAACCCAACAATTTCTAACATTCAATAAACCTTAGGTCTAGATAATATCAAGGGAATCAATATTCTGACTGAATTCTAGGGACCTAATGGGTGAAATAAACCCACTAGAGAAATCCCACATACCTGGTGACAAATTACATGGAGAAATCTTTCAATTTCGGGGCTGGAACTGAAGAAAACTTGTTGCGTTCTTTGAAAGGGGTTTGGTCGACTCTTTCTCCTCTTTTGCTCTGAGTTTTCTAAGATTTGGAGAATGAATTGACTAGGGTAAGTTCTAATTAAGTTACTAGGCTTAAACTGACAAAAGCTACGTAGTTTAGGGGTTCAACGACGTAGTTTAGGAGTCCAACGCATAAGGAAAAGACCAAAAGACCCCTGACTTAACTGGTGTCGGGACCAACCGACGGACCCTGGCTGGACCGACGGTCCATGCGGGTCATCCTTCGAATGGCGTATGGGGCTTTGACTTGAAGGCCATGATCCATGGACCTGGACCACGGCCCGTGGTCTGACCTACGGTCCGTAGGTCCTGGCCGTGGGTCGTGCCTTAGCTGAATTTTTTGGAGTTCTGGGACTAGAAATCTAGGGTCCGACCTACGGCCCTGGGCCACAGACCGTGGTCTGACCTACGGTCCATAGTTCCTGGCGTAGGTCTGGAATTAGAATAATTTTTCTAGGCTTTTCTGGGAGGGGCTCTAGGTGGTAAACCACGGACCACCAAGACGGACCATGGGTCACCCTACGGTCCTTAGGTGGCACCTGTAGCTTCTCAAATCTGCAATCTGGTCTGTCTAGGATACGGGGTGTTGCAGAAAGTCTGGTGGATTTATACGAACAAAGTCTCAAACCCTAGCTATAGTTGATCCACCATCAGTGCTTGCAGGAACTGTGGCCTGCTGATTGTTCTGATTGGCCACACTCTAAGCCAGGAGTTGGATCGCATTCTGAAATTCTGCATTTGTAACCTCCTGGTACGGGACTAGAGGGACTGCATTAGCATTCTGTGCGTTAGCTTTACGAGGAGGCATGATCTGAAATGCATGACGAAGGATTAGGAAGGAGAAGTTGAATCATAGCTCACGCACGATAAGAATAGCAACGAAAGGGAAGTTTTTCTTAAAACACTTTGTAGCCTCTCCCTCATATATGTGGCATGTTTCACACCCATGTAAGAGACTCTACTTAGTGCTGCTTTCATACATCCTAGGACTCTTGAACCTAATACTCTAATACCAAGTTTGTCACACCCCGAGGCTACCCCTTGACGTAACATGGGATCTAGGATCACGAGTGACCCCAAGCTAACCCTGAATCTGGCATATTATGAACATACTGAAAATAGATAAGTAAAACATGTACTATGCGGAAACTAAAATAGTGGATATCTAAAAATGGGGAAAACCCCCAACTAGTTTGAATATGTAAAACATACTAAGAGTTTAGTAATAGTTGAAACAACCACTTAACAACTCAAGCTAAATCTAGTACTATGTCTGGAAATCCTCTAACTAAGTTGAGTTGCTGGGACATGCCCCCTAGCTAACTCTAACAAAACTGAAACTAAAAATAATTACTAAAATGAAAGCATGTCTATTGTCCTGGAAATATGAGGACTCACCAGTAAAGCTGTTGAATGCGGATCGATAATCTTGATCTGGATGCTGAGTACCTGAACTTATATCATGAAATGATGTAGCATAAAGTATGCGTCAGTACTTGGAATGTATTGAGCATACAGGATATAGATACTAAGCTGAATAAAAGATATATAAGTTGAACAATACATAACTGAGCAATGATGTAATCTGAGCAAAGATAGAGATACTGATACATAACTGAAAAACTGAACTGAATGCAATGACCAAATACTAATCATGAAGATAACATGCTGAACTGCTGAAAACCTAGTCAATGCAAGGAGAGTCTGACCGTGGGAGCTACTATTAACCGACATTAAACCACGTGAGCTAATCGTGGAGTCCGATGTATACGCCCTATCGGGAGGACCCAATATACCTTGCCAGGGGTATAAAGGCATGATTGTGGAGTGATCACTAATACTGATGCCCAACAGAGGGGACTTATAATCCTATACGGGCACGTACTTTTGGGACTATGAGGGTACGCTAAAACCTATTCAAACTCGGTGCTAAGTCTACTCCCAACTGAATACATACGAAGCTAAAATGTACTAAATACTGAATACACAAAATACTGACATGCTAAATGAGAATGGGACATTCGAAATCTGGAGCATGAATTTCCGTTTAACTGACCTAGTAAGATTAATTCATGAACTAAGAGAATTTACACAAACTAGAGTTCTGAGTTTTATACAAGTAATTAAGCAATGTTTCCAAGAAAACATGTTATTTAGATTATGGATACTATAGCAGCTGAAATCACAAAAAATTCCCAAGATTTTAAAAAACCCTAGGTTTAAACAAGCTATGTAGAATCAAGGAACTGACTGAATTCTAGGGACCTGGTGGATGTAATGAACCCACTAGTGAAATCCCACATACCTGGTGACGAAATCTACGGAGAATCCTTTGGATTTTGGGCTGAAACTTGAAGAACACTACTTCTTGTTCTTGAAAGAAACGGGTGCTTCTTTTCTTCTTTTCATTCTAATTTGGATGATTTTTGGAGAATGAGGATTCTGGGTATGTCTGACGAAGTTATTAGTCTTAGACTGAGTAAAACGACATAGTTTAGGTATCAAACTACATAGTTTAAGGGCCCCAATGCATAGGGAAAATACCAAAATGGCCCTGACTTAAAAGCTGACGAAGGCCATCCACGGTGGGACTGACGGACCGTCGTTTGAACTACCGGCCGTCGACTAGGGCCGTGGTTCATAGTCTACCCAACAGGGATTCACTAAAACGAGCATAACTTTTTACTCCGAGCTTAGATTTTAGTAAACTCGGTGGTGTTGGAAAGAGGATTCAATTATCTTTAAATTGATAGTCATGGGCCACCTAATTCATTTTGTGCTAAAATATATGATCGTTTGAAGTTGATCCAACAACTATTTTCCTCTAAATAGCTCCTAACCCTCAACTACGGTCAGACTTACGGTCCGTAGGTCCAACAGCAGATCGTACTGGTCGACCGTGGGTGGGATCAGAGACCATCAAAATTTGGACCCCAATGACAGACCCCACCAACGGACCGTGTGTCAGACCACGAACCGTCGGTGGCTTCCATGGTTCTGGCACCAGGTCCTGGAAAGTTGCAGTTTTTTCTATTTTCTCAAATCCGAGGTGTTACAATATCTCCCCCTTGGTAAAATTTATGCTTGAATGAGGTCTAAACAAGATGAGTATGGAGGGAAGAAGTTGTAATCCCTACCACTAAACACTAGAAACTGAATTGATAACCAAGAACATGCAAATATGCTGAAATGTAAGAATAACTGCGGGAACAAGATACTGAGACTGAATTACACAAGAGTAAACTGAGAGACTGGAGAGGAACTATTAACTCAAGCTAAAACGGAATCGGAAGGAAAGAGGTGAGGATACTTGGCAATCATGGTTGCTTCTTCTTCCCAAGTAGCTCCCTCTACGGATTGACTCCTCCACAAAACCTTTACTGAAGCGACTTCCTTATTTCTCAACCTACGAACCTGACGGTCAATAATTTCAACTAGCACCTCTTTATAAGTGAGACTATCCTTCACAACCACACTCTCTAATGGTCCTATCGATGCCGGATCACCCACACACTTCTTCAACAAGGAAATGTGAAAGACTGGATGAATCGCTACTAGTTTTGCTGGAAACTCTAACTCATAAGTCACATTACCAATCCTTCTTAATATATTGTAAGGACCTACATATCTGGGACTGAGCTTCCCTTTCTTGCCAAATCTCATCACCCACTTCATAGGTGACACCCTCAGAAAAACCAATCATCGTTTCAAACTCTAAGTACCTTCTTCTCAAATCTGCATAAGACTTCTGATGACTCTGATATGTTTTTAGTCTATCTCTGATGAGTTGAAATTTCTCCATAGCCTCATGAACCGAATTTGGCCCAATTAAGGCTGCTTCACCTACTTCGAACCAACCAACCAGAGATCTACATCTACACCCATATAGTGCCTCATAAGGGGCCATCTGAATACTGAAATGAAAGTTATTATTGTAGGCGAACTCTATGAGAGGTAGGTGATCATCCCAACTACCCTTGAAATCGATCACGCAAGATCTCAACATGTCCTCTAAGGTCTGAATGGTATGCTCTGCCTGACCATCTGTCTGTGGATGAAACTTTGTACTGAGATTTATCTGAGTACCAAGACCTTTCTGAAATGATTTCCAAAAATTAGAGGTAAATTGAGGACCTCTATCTTAGATGATAGACAAGGGGACCCCATGAAAACTGACTATCTCATTGATGTAGAGTTTGGCATAGTCCTCCGCCGAATCTGTAGTCTTGACAGCCAAGAAGTCAGCTGACTTAGTGACTCTGTCTACTATCACCCAAATGGAGTCATGTTTTCTACGAGTGTGAGGTAAACCCGTAATGAAGTCCATGTTTATCACTTCCCACTTTCATGTAGGAATGTTAATCTCTTGAATCATACTTCCTGGTTTCTGATGTTCTACCTTAACCTGTTGACACTTAGGACACTTAGCCACAAAGTCTGCTATGTCTCTCTTCATGCCGTTTCACCAAATGACTTCCCGTAGATCACGGTACATCTTAGTGGCAACGAAGCACACCATCTCCCCCTTGGGAGAAAACCTCAACTTTCTACTGATGAACTGCACCTTTCAACTGAAGTAATATAGGATCACTATCCTATTTTTCCTTAACCTCTGCTACTAAAGATTCTGACCCATTCTGAACTATCACACCACCATCTGATGTGTCCGTAAGGCAAAATCCTAAGCGAGCAAGCCGGTGAACATCTTTGGCTAACTCTTTCTTTTCTTTCTCAACATGTGCTATACTACCCACCCATAGACAGTCTGCTGAGAGCATCAGCCACTACATTGGCCTTACCAGGATGGTAAAGCACATTCATGTCATAGTCCTTGAGGAATTCAAGCCATCTCCTCTAAAGAAGATTCAACTCTTTCTGGGTGAACACATACTGAAGGCTCTTATGATCTATGAGCACATCAACATGAACACCATACAAGTAATGTCTCCAAATCTTTAGGGAAAATACTACGACTGCAAGCTTGAGGTCATGAGTCAGGTAGTTCTTCTCATGGACCTTAAGCTGTCTAGAACCATAAGCTATGACCTTACCTCGCTGCATTAACACACAACCGAAGTCGACCCTGGAGGCATCACGATAAATCACATAACCGTTTGAACCATCTAGTAGAGTTAAGACAGGAGGTGTAGTCAACCTAGTCTTCAGTTCTAAGAAGCTTTTCTCACACTCATTAGACCACTAAAATTTTACCTTCTTCTGAGTAAACTTGCCCAATACCCAAGAAACTTCTGATATCTATTGGAGAGGTGGGTCTGGGCCAGTGTTTCACTGCCTCAATTTTCTGAGAATCCACTCGGATCCCTTCGTTGGATACCACATGACCAAGGAAAGTGACGGACTGTAACCATAATTCACATTTGCTGAACTTAGCGAATAAGTGGTGATCTTTGAGAGTTTGCAGAACAACTCTCAGATGAGTCGCATTCTCCTCCTCACTCTGAGAATAAATGAGGATATCATCAATAAAAATGATAATGAACAAGTCCAAATGTTGTTTGAACACCCTGTTCATCAAGTCAATGAAAACTGCAGGAGCATTTGTTAGTCCAAAAGACATAACTACAAATTCATAATGACCATACCGAGTTTTGAAAGTATTCTTCGGAATGTCACTATCTCTGCCTCTGAGCTGATGATAGCCGGATCTGAGGTCTATCTTAGAAAAGAAACTAGCACCCTGAAGTTGGTCGAATAAGTCATCAATCCTAGAGATAGTATATTTGTTCTTGATTGTGACATTATTCAACTGCCGATAGTCGATGCATATTCTGAGAGAACCATCTTTATTTTTCACAAACAACACTGGAGCACCCCTTAGAAAGATACTAGGTCTGATGAAGCCTTTATCTAGAAGGTCTTTCAACTTCTCTTTCAATTTATTAAGATCGACTGGAGCCACTCTGTAAGGAGGAATCGAAATATGTTGGGTATCTGGAAGGAGATCTATTCTGAAGTCGATTTCCCTTTCGGGAGGAACTCTGAGAAAATATTCTGGGAACACTTTTGGAAACTCATTTACCACTGGGACTGACTCAATAGTTGGGGTTTTGAGGTTTGAATCCTTAACCTAAACAAGATGATAGATATACCCTTTGGAAATCATCTTCATGGCCTTGAGGTAACAGATAAATTGACCTATAGGCACTGAGCTACTACCCTTCCATTCTAAGACTAGCTCGTTTGGAAACTAAACCGAACGATCCTAATTCTACAATCGACTGAGGCATAACAAGAATGTAACAAATCGATACCTAGAATGATATCGATATCTACCATTTCAAACTCTACAATGTCTGCTGAGGTGACTTTCTGAGAAACTGTGATAGGGCAATTTCTATATACCCGTCTAGCTATACCTGGGTCACCAACTGAAGTAGAGACTGAGAATGGTTCTAAGAAATTTTCTGGATTGACACCAAAGTTTACTGCTATATAAGGAGTTACAAAAGACAGTGTAGCTCATGGATCTAAGAAATGCATACACATCTAAATAAAAGACTCGTAACATACCAGTGACCACATCAGGAGAATCTTCCTGGTCCTGGCGAGCCTGGAGAGCATAAAACCTGTTCTGGAACTGACCACCACGTGTACCAGACGAAGCACCCTGCTGAATTGGGCGACATGCTGGTGTTGCTGGAGCTGTAGTCTGATCCCTATTGTTGTTACCTCTTTGCCCCTGCATAGCAGAAGGGAAATCATTCAACTTATGGCCAGACTGACCACACCCAAAGCACCCTTCCCTGCCTACAAGACACTCTCCCGGATTGTTCTTACAACACTTTGGACACGTTGGGAAAGTCCTGTTACCTGAAGTACTCCCTGAGACTTAGAGATTTATGCCCTACCTGATCCTTTCGAAACCTGGGGGATGGAGCACTAGCTAATGAAGGTAGTGGGCATGTAGACCTCTGCTGAAACTGTGAGCGATTTCCACCGCCCGACCTTTACTGAGAGTGTTCATAATTTCCTGTCCTGGCCCTTTTTTTATCCTTAGCCATTTCCCTAAGCTTATCTCCCTCAACCTGCTGAGCATGAGTCATTAGTATGGAGATATCCATATCCCCTAGAAGCATAGCATTCCTGCACTCGGTCTTTACCAGGTCGGACACCCCAAACAAGAACTTACTCATTTGTGCCCTTGGATCGACATCCATGTGTGGAGCATACCTGGAGAGATGGGTGAACTTCAGCCCTTACTCTTTGACCGACATTGAACCCTGCTTCAATTTCATAAACAGTTGTGCCTTAGATTCTCTACACTCCCTTGGGAAGAACTTGTCCAGAAAAGCTCCAGTAAAACAATCCCATGTCACAGGAGTTGCATCCGCACTCCTGTTATTTTTCCACTGAGTAAACCAAATATGAGCCACATCCTTAAGCTGATAGGATGCTAGCTCAACACTCTCAGTTCCAGTCACTTGCATTACTCTAAAAAAATTCTTTACCTCATCAATGAAATTTTGTGGGTCCTCACCAACCTTTAATCCTAGAAATTCATATGGATTCATAAGAACAAAGTCTCGAACCCTAGCTGCAGGTGATCCACCATTAGTGCTTGCAGGAACTGTGGCCTGCTGATTGTTCTGATTGGCCACACTCTATGCCAAGAGTTGGATCGCATTCTGAAATTATGCATTCATAACATTATGGTTTAGGACTGTAGGGACTGCATTAGCATTGCGTGCATTAGCATTATATGTGTTAGCTCTACGAGGATTCATGATCTGAAATGCATAACGACAGATTAGGAAGGAGAAGTTGAATTATACCTCACGCACGATAAGAATAACAAAAAGTGAAGTTTTTTTCTTAAAAAACTTCGTAGCCTCTCCCTCATAGATGTGGCGCGCTTCACACCCATTAAAGAGACTCTACTTAGTGCTGCTTTCAGACATCCTAGGACTCTTGAATCTAATGCTCTGAAACCAAGTTTGTCACTCCCCGAGGCTACCTCCTTAACGTAACACGGGACCTAGGATCACGAGTGACCCCAAGCTAATCCTGAATCTGGCATATCATGAACATACTGAAAATAGTTAATTAAAACATGTATTATGCAGAAGCTAAAATAGTGGATATCTAAAAATGGAGAAAAACCCCAACTAGTCTTAATATGTAAAACATACTAAGAGTTTAGTGATAGTTGAAATAACCACTTAACAACTCAAGTTGAATCTATTACTATGTCAGAAAAGCCTCTAAATGAGTTGAGTTGCTGGGACATGCCCCCCAGCTAACTCTAACAACTGAAACTAAAAATAATGACTAAAATGAAAGCATGTCTATTGTCCTCAGAATATGAGGACTCACCACTGAAGCTTCTGAATGCGGACCGAGAATTGATCTAAGCGTGATCTGGATGCTGAGTACCTGAACCTACATCATAAAATGACGTAACACAAAGTATGAGTCAGTACTTAGAATGTACTGAGCATGAAGGATATATATACTAAGCTGAATAAAAGATATATAAGCGGAACAATACATAACTGAGCAATGATGTAATTTGAGCAAAGATATAGATATTGATATATAACTAAAAAACTGAACTGAATGCAATAACCAAGTACTAATCATGAAGATAACATGCTGAACTGCTGAAAACCTAGTCAATGCAAGGAGAGTCTGACTGTGGGAGCTACTATTAACCAACATTAAACCACGTGAGGTAAACGTAGAGTTCGATGTATACGCCCCATCGAGAGGACCCATTATACCTTGTCAGGGGTATAAAGGCATGACTATGGCGTGATCGCTAATAGTGATGCCCAACAGAGGGGACTCATAATCCTACACGGGGACGTAGTTCTCGGACTATGAGGGTACTGTGAATCCTGGTCCAACTCGATTCTAAGTCTACTCCCAACTGAATACATACGAAGCTAAAATGCACTAAATATTGAATAGCTCAAAATAATGACATCCTAACTGAGAATGCAATATTTATATACTGAGAATGTGACATTTGAAATCTGGAGCATGATTTTCCGTTTATCTGACCTAGTAAGTATAATTCATGAACGAAGAGAATTTACAAAAACTAGGGTTTTGAGTTTTATATAAGGAATTAAGCAATGTTTCCAAGAAAACATGTTATTTAGATTATGGATACTATAGCAGCTGAAATCACAATAAATTCCCAATATTTTAAAAACCCTAGGTTTAAACAAGCTATGTAGAATCATGGAACTGACTTAATTTTAGGGACCTAATGGATGAAAGGAACCCACTAGTGAAATCCCACATACCTGGTGACGAAATCTAGGGAGAAATCCTTTTGATATCGGGGTTGAAAGTTGAAGAACACTGTTGCTTGTTCTTGAAAGAAATGGGTGCCTCTTTCTCTTCTTTTCGTTTTAATTTGGATGATTTTTGGAGAATGAGGGTTTTGGGTATGTCTGACTAGGTTATTAGGCTTAGACTGAGTAAAACAACGTAGTTTACGCATCAAACGACATAGTTTAAGGGCCCGAGCGCATAGGGAAAAGACAAAAATGACCCTGACTTAAAATCTAACGAAGGCCATCCACGGTGGGACTGACAGACAGTCGTTTGAACTACCGGCCGTCGACTGGGGTCGTGGTTCATGGTCTGCTGTCACGACCCAGACCGTCGTGATTGGCACCCATACTAACCCTCCGATGGGAGAACCATTACTACAACCCAACCAAGCAACTTACGAGAAACTAAAATATTTAAAGATACGGAAACAGGTTTAAATGTCTAAAGGAAAATGGAGTTTCCATAAACTCCGAAAGTCTAAAAAAACAATTACCAAAACATTTGCGGAAAACAACGCCTAGAACCTAAAAGTCAATGAACCAAAACTCTACTAACGACAAGTCTAAGAATCAAAGTTACCATCCCGAAATTAAACAAGTGAATATCTAACGTACTAGTCTAAGTCCGAAGAAAATGGACTAAACAGAATGAGAACTCATGCAACCTGGATGAACTGGCTCACCCTTGAATTAGGTCTCGGTCAGTGATCTCCTAAAAGAGGTCTGCCAGTAGCCGTCTGAAGATGCCCTGTACTCAACAAAGAAAGAGAAAGTGTAGTATCAATACACAACCACAGTGTACTGGTAGGATCACGCAGCTATTCCAATAAGCGAACATATGCAAGCAATGACAACATAGTAAACACGCATATACATAATATATATAGATCAGTTATCAATTCAGGAAAAATTTAAAATTCCATATTCTCAATAACAAGTATATACAACAGTACAATGGTCCTCTCATGGAACCCACACCTAATCCAATTAGTGTGTCAGAACGTGACACCCGATCCAATGTATGTGTCGGAACATGACACCTGATCCAATGTATGTGTCGGAACGTGACACCCGATCTAATATATGTGTCAGAACGTGAAACTCGTTTCAATATATGTGTCGGAACGTGACACCCAGTCCAATCAACAAAACCACAATCAAATTCACACTCATAATGTACATACTCATAATCATACAATCAAGTGTTGATTCATGGCATACAATTGTTCATTCATAACTCATTTCATTAGGTTTGATCAATAGTGCCTCATTCGCATACATGTGTGCATTACAATGAAGCAATTACCAACATATATTACACAAACATGAAATCAAACCATCACCTACCTCGAAATCAAGATTGAAAACTCCTAAGACTCTTCAATCTTCCCTTTCCGTATTCTTTCCGCTTGTTCTTGGTCTAAAAACATATAAATAATGCAAGGGTCAACAATTACGGTCTAATTTACCCGGATTATGAAAAACCCAATAACCCAAGACCAAACCCATGATCCTAATGTGCAGCTAGGGCTTTTTCCCACCATCAACTTTAGGCCAAAACCCTCTCCAATGATAATTACCCATGAATCTAAGTTCTACGGATCAAAAAATGGATTAGGGGAGTAAAATCCTTACCTTTAGCACCAAAAGTCATGGGAAACTATCAAGAAATAACCTGGGGTCGTCTCTTAGCTCTCAAGAATAAAAGTTGCAGAAAAATAAAGAAATTGAGGTTTTTCCCAGACTTAAGTCGCGACTAGCCCGCTACGATAGACCCTATCCCGCCACAGCGGCCCTGCCCTGGCGGGATTAATCCCACCCTAGCGGTTTTCACGGAGACAGAACCTCGAAATTTGAGTTCCAAGCCCCCATTTCATAACACACCTTCAACCCTTGACGTTCAAAAACTACATGTTCACGCTACGATCAGTTTCGGGAGTTCTACTCGCCCGAATTCGATTTCATAAATCCATACGGGCTCCTTAACATCTTGGATATTCACTCATATAATCAAATTCATTATTAGATCTTCATTCATTACCAGATTTCCCTAGACCTCACCTGACCTAGATTTCGTCCAAATCTGGACTAGGCTAGGAATTTTCAAGTCATTACTCAAAAGTTTTCTGGCCCCAATTCTTTCCCCATTGTCTTGCCCATAACGACGTAAACATGTCGTTACAATAGATATCAATTTACCCATCACTCGTCCCCGAGTGATCAACTAGGAAAGACTAGCTAAAGTAAGAGTAGAGTAGTACCTGAATCGTTGAACAACTGGGGATACTTGTCTCGCATGTCCTTCTCGGATTCCCAAGTAGCTTCCTCAACCGGGCGATGCTTCCATTGAACTTTGACAAACTTCATATCCTTGGTCCTCAGCTTCCGGATATTGCGATCAAGAATTGCAACCGGTTCCTCCTCATACTGAAGGTCTTTGTCTAAGAAAACTGAGTCCCATTTTATGATGTAATCCCCGTCCCCATGATACTTCTTCAACATGGACACATGAAACACTGGATGAACTCCAGATAAGCTAGGAGGTAAGGCCAACCTATACGCCACTGGCCCTACACAGTCAAAAACCTCAAATGGACCAATGTATCGAGGACTAAGCTTGCCCTTCTTACCGAATCTCATCACCCCCTTTATGGGTGATACCTTTAGAAGAACTTGTTCACCCACCTGAAATGCGATGTCCCTTACCTTACGATCCGCATACTTTTTCTGTCGACTCTGGGCCGCTAGAAGCTTAGCTTGGATAGTTCTCACCTTATCCTGAGCATCCTTCACCAAATCTACCCCCAAAGGTCTCACATCTCTAGCCTCAAACCACCCTATGGGTGATCTACATCCCCTCCCATAAAGTGCCTCGAACGGTGTCATGTCAGTGCTAGAGTGGTAACTGTTACTATAAGAGAACTCACACAACGGTAGGAACTTATCCCAATGCCCTCCAAAGTCAATCACACATGCTCTCAACATGTCATCTAACACTTGGATCGTTCTCTCTGACTGCCCGTCCGTCTGTGGATGGAAAGCTGTGCTAAAAGTGAGTTGAGTGCCCAACTCATCATGCAATTTCCTCTAAAACTTGGATGTGAACTGCGTACCATGGTCTGAGATGATAGAAAGGGGCACTCCGTGTAGCCTCAATATCTCTTTCACATAAACCTTAGCCAACTGCTGAGCATTATAGTCTATTCTGACTGGAATAAAATGGGTTGACTTAGTTAATCTGTCAATCACTACCCAAATAGAATCAAACTTCCCCAAAGTCTTGGGGAGACCAACCACAAAATTCATGGCTATCCTTTCCCACTTCCATTCTGGAATTGGCATTCTATGAAGCAAACCGGCAGGCCTTTGATGCTCATATTTTACTTGTTGACAGTTGTGGCACTTAGCCACAAACTCAGCTATGTCTTTCTTCATGCCAGGCCACCAATAAAGTCATTTCAAATCTTGGTACATCTTAGTCACACCCGGATGAATGGAATACCGCAAACCATGGGATTCTGTAAAAAATTTCTGAATCAAGTCATCCACTCAGGGAACACAAATTCTCCCCTTAAAACTAAGCACACCTTCCGCATCAAGAACCATATCTTGTGCCTTACTAGACATTGTCTTCTTTCTAAGCTCATTCAAATTCTCATCCTCAAACTGTTTGGCCTTGATCTCCTAAATGAACGTGGGTCTAACCTCAATGCTAGCTAACACCCCACCTTTCTATGAGATGCCCAACTGCATGAACTTAGACTCCAAGGTTTGAATCTCCGTGGCCAAAGGTTGCTTGGTTACACCCAAGCAAGCTAGACTACCCATACTCACCGTCTTCCGGCTTATTGTGTCTGCCACCACGTTAGCCTTACCCGGATGATACTGGATGGTGACATCATCCTTAAGTAACTTCATCCACCTTCGATGTCTCATATTTAGGTCCTTTTGAGTGAATACATGTTGCAGACTACGATAATCAGTAAACACCTCACACTTGACACCATAGAGGTAATGCCGCCCGATCTTAAGAGAAAACACTACCGCTGCCAACTCCAAATCATGCGTCGGGTAGTTCCTCTCATGCACCTTCAACTGTCGCGATGCATAAGCTATGACATTCTTATCTTGCATCAACACAGCACCCAAACCCGAATGTGAAGCATCACAATAAATAATGAAATCTTACCTTCCACCGGTAGTGCAAGAATAGGTGTTGTGGTCAAGAGAGTCTTGAGTCTTTGAAAGCTCTCTTCACATTTTTCAGTCCATTCGAAAGGCACCTCCTTTTTAGTCAGTCTTGTCAAATGTGTGGTAATGGAAGCAAAGTTCTTCACAAATCGATGATAGTAGCTAAAAAGCCCCACAAAACTCCTAACTTCAGTCACAAAGCTAGGTTAGACCCAATTCTTAACCGCTTCAATCTTTTGGAGATCTACCATTACCCCTTCCCTTGAAACTACATGCCTCAAAAAGGCAACCGAAGTTAACCAGAACTCACACTTAGAAAATTTAGCATACAACTTTTGTCTCCCAAGAACACCCAGAACAATACGAAGATGGTCATCATGCTCTTCCTTACTTTTCGAATAAACCAAAATGTGATCAATAAAGACAATAACAAATGAATCCAGAAATGGTTTGAACGCACCATTCATCAAACTCATGAAAGTTGCAGGTGCATTTGTCAACCCAAATGACATCACTAGAAATTCATAGTGCCCATAGCAGGTCCTGAATGCTGTTTTTGGTACATCCTCAGGCCTAATCTTTAACTGATGGTAGCTAGACCTTAGATCAATCTTAGAGAAAACTGATGCACCCTGCAACTGGTCAAAAAGATCATCTATCCGAGGCAGTGGATACTTATTCCGAATGGTGACCCTATTCAACTGTCGATAGTCTATGCACATCCTCATACTACCATCCTTCTTCTTAACAAACAAGACAGGAGCACCCCACGGGGAAGCACTGGGATGGATGAAACCTTTATCAAGAAGTTCCTGAATTTGAGCCTTAAGCTCTCTCAACTCCGCCAGAGCCATGCGATAAGGAGGAATGGAAATGGGGCGAGTACCAGGTTCCAAATCAATGTAGAAATCTAAATCTCTATCCGGAGGCATACCAGAAAAATTGGTAGGAAACACTTCTCTAAATTCAAACACTACAAGAATAGACTCAATAGAGGGAGACTCAACCTCAACATCCCAAATATGAGCCAAATATGCCAAACACCCCTGCCCCACCAGTTTCCTAGCCCGAATGGAGGATATGACCTTAGTTGGCTTAGGCTTGTACACCCCTTTCCACTCTAACTTTTCCCTACCCGGGATCTCTAGGGTCACAGACTTAGCATTACAATTTAACACAGCATAAT
This sequence comes from Solanum etuberosum, assembly GCA_029582245.1. NCBI lineage: Eukaryota > Viridiplantae > Streptophyta > Magnoliopsida > Solanales > Solanaceae > Solanum > Solanum etuberosum. The sequence continues at coordinate 35,765 of JAJONR010003269.1, read as the reverse complement.
AGGGGGACAACCAAGTCATGCCTAAGATTATATCAAAGTCAGTCATATCCTAAATAACCAAATCAACCTAAGTCTGAAAACCCATAAACAAGATAGGGCAAGAACGATACACATGGGTGAGTATGACAGACTCTCCAACTGGGGTAGAAACATGGATAGGGGCATCAAGTATATCACAAACCATATCAAATCCCAAGGCAAACTGAACTGACACATATGAATAAGTAGAACCTGGATCAAACAAGACAGAAGTCATCCGGTCACAAATAAGAATAGTACTTGTGATCACTGCATCAGACGCCTCAGCCTCGGTCTTGCCCGAAAAGGCATAACACTAAGCCATGTCATCTTGACAGGCGACCTCCTTTCCTGGCTGCACTGCTTCTCTACCTGCATTACCATTTCCCCGGCCTCCACGGCCTCACTGATTCCCTCATCGGCCACCTTGTGGACGTCTTCTGCCATTATTACTATTGCCCGTGGGTACCACTGCTCTAGTCTTCTGCTACGCCGGGTCAAACATGTGTGGGTGGGGACAATCTCTCCTCATATGTCAAGGTTCTCCACAATTATAACAAGTGTGATCAAAAGACAGCCTGCTGCCCACCGAAGGTGCGGCTCCCTGGCTATCCTGAATAAAGTTCTGATGTGAAGTTCCCCAGTAACTACTTGTAGAAGCGGGCAAGGCTGAATGAATTGGCCGGGCTGCAAGTGTCGGCCTACCTGAACCTCTGGAGTAGGAACCATGGAAGTTACCTGTGCTCTTGGGCTTCTTAGCCAAAGCCTTGGCTTGCCCATCACGTCGAACTCCTTCCACTTACTTCACAAAGTTTGTCACCTCATTAAAACTTTTTCCTGCAGAGATCATGTGAACATACAATACCTGCAATTTGGGGTTCAATCCCTTGACGAATAGACGAATCCTCTCCTCCTCAGTACTCACCAATTTTGTAGCATATCTATACAAAGCATGGAACTTAGCCTCATAAGCAGCTAAAGTCATACCACCCTGCTCCAAAGCCATGAACTCGTCCTTCTTACGATCCCTCAAAGTCCGGGGCACATACTTTTCCAGAAACAAAGCATGGAACTGTGTCCAAGTGAGTGGGGGCAAGACTGGTGATCTGCATTCCACATAGGCTCTCCACCACTTCTTAGCCTCACCCTGAAGCTGGAAGGTCACGAACTCTACCCCATGTTGATGTACTATGCCTAACTTGTGAAGCCTCTCGTAGCAATCCAAAATGAACCCATAAGCATCCTCACTCTCAGAACCAAGGAACACCGGCGGCTTCAACTTCAGAAACTTAGTCCACATCTCATGTTCATTACCAGTCATCACTGGACCCAATAGGGGACGGATAAAGGCATCAGTGCCTACTGCTCCACCCACCTTGAGAACAACAACAACAATGGGGGGATTGACTAGAGGTTGAGTCGCTTGCACTGTGGGAAGGACTCCAGGGCCGACCAACCCTTTCAGGAAAGACATGATCTACTAAGCTAACACTGGGTCTAAGGGAGGAATACTTGTAGCCTCCGCCTGTGCATCCCCCTCTAGTTCAACATCCTCCTCGTCCTCGATCTTCACATTATCTCCCACCTCTTCTTGGGGTGCAGGAGGGGCCTCTTGAGCGTTTTCAACTGGGGTTCCGCTCCTTGAAGGTGCTACCCTTCCTCGGCCTCTGCCCCTTCCTATTCCTCTACCCCTGCCTCGACCGCGGCCTCTTGCTGCGGGCTCCTCAGCTGGCTCATTGATGGGAGCTACGGACCTGACGCCATTGTACCACGTGTTAACCATCTGCGGACAGAGAGTGAAAGAGATTAGATACCAATTTGGATCACCAGATACCAATTGGAATCAAGTCATAGCATGAAGGGAGTAGAAACAAAGAGATTTCCTAAAGTCTTGTAGCCTCCCGAAGAAAAGTACAGACGTCTCTGTACCGTTCCACAAGACTCTACTAGACTCATTTTGGTACAACGATATCAACGAACCTAGGGCTCTGATACCGACTTTTTCATGATCCAGACCGCCGTGATTGGCACCCACACTAACCCTCCGGTGGGAGAACCATTACTACACCCCGACTAAGCAACTTAACGAAAAACTAAGCATTTAAAGATACGGAGTAGGTCTAAATGACTAAATCAATACGGATTTCTCATAAACTCTGAAGGTCCAACAAACAACTATCGCAGAAATTTAACCCCTAGAACTGAAAGTCATTGTACCAAAACTTTGTTAACCAACAAGTCTAATAAAAATGGGTGCAACCCCGAAACTAGCATAAGCAAAGTCTAACTAAACAGTCTGAGTCCGAAAAGAATAAACTAAACAATGAAGGATCCATGGAAGCCTGGAAGAACTGGCTCACCCTTGAATCTGGTCTCGATCAATGATTCCCTAGATGAGGTCTATCAGTAGCCTCCTAAAGATGCCCTGTACTCAACAAAGAACGAGCAAGTGCAGTATCAGTACACAACCACAGTGTAATGGTAGGATCACGCGGCTACTCTAGTAAGTGAAACATAGGCAAGCAATTACAACACAGTAAACACACATATATAGAATACATAGATCAATTATCATTTCAGGAGCAACATACAGTTCCCAATATCAACGACAAGTAGACATGAATATAATAATCACAGTGGTCCTCTCATGGAACCCACACTCAAACTGTTAGTGTGTCAGAACGTGACACCCGATCCAATATACATGTGTTGGAACGTGACACCTGATCCAATATATGTGTTGGAACGTGACACCCGATCAAATATATGTGTCGGAACGTGACACCCGATCCAATATATGTGTCAAAACGTGACACCGATCCAGTCAGCACAACCACAATCACAATCACACCCATAATGAATATTACTCATAGTCAACAATCAAATATTAGGTTCATGGCATGTAATTGTTCATACATAATCATTTCATTAGATTTGGTTCACATTTCCCTATTCACATACACGCATACATACAATGAAGCAATTAACCGATATATATCATACAAACAGGAAATCGAACCATCACCTACCTCGAAACCAAGCTTGAATCCTCCTAAGACACTTGAGCATTCCCTTTCCGGATTCTTTCCGCTTGTTCTTGGTCTAAAAATAAGTAATTAATGCAAGGATTAATAAACAAGGCCTAATTTATCCGGATAATAATCAAACTATCAATCCAAGGCCAAAACCAAGATCATAATGTTCAATTAAGGCTTTTTCCACCATTAACTTCAGGCCAAAACCCTCCCCCAACAATCATTACCCAAGATTCTAAGTTCTAAGAATCGAATTATGGATTAGGGGAGTACCTTTAGCGCTAGAATTTGTGGAAAACTGTCAAAAACTGCCCTGGGTCATCCCTTAGCTCTCAAGAACGAAGTTTTGTAGAAAATAACGATTTTGGGGTTTTTCCCCGATTTAAGTAGGAACCATGGAAGTTACCTGTGCTCTTGGGCTTCTTAGCTAAAGCCTTGGCGTGTCCATCGCATCTAACTCCTTCCACTTTCTTCACAAAATGTGTCACCTCATTAAAACTTTTCCCTGCAGAGGTCATGTGAACAGACAATACCTGTAACTCGGAGTTCAGTCCCTTGACGAATAGACGGATCCTCTCCTCCTCAGTAGTCACCAATTGTGTAGCATATCTAGACAGAGCATGTAACTTAGCCTCATAAGCAGCTACAGACATACCACCCTGCTCCAAAGCCATGAACTCATCCTTCTTTCGATCTGTCAAAGTCCGGGGCACATACTTTTCCAGAGACAGAGCATGAAACTGTGTCCAAGTGAGTGGGGGTAAAACTCATGATCTGCATTCCACATAGGCCCTCCACCTCTACTTAGCCACACCTTGAAGCTGAAAGGTCACGAACTCTACCAATGCACATAGGCCCTCCACCACTGCTTAGCCTCACCTTGAAGTTTAAAGGTCACGAACTCTACCATATACTAATGTACAATACCCAACTTATGAAGCCTCTCATAACAATCCAAGATGAACTCATAGGCGTCCTCACTCTCAGAACCATAGAACACAGGCGACTTCAATTTCAGAAACTTAGTCAACATCTCATGCTCATTACGAGTCATCACGGGACCCAACAAGGGACAGAAGAAGGCTTCAGTGCCTAATGCTCCATCTACCCAGGGAATAGTAGTAGTGATGGGGAGGTTGATCGGAGGTTGAGCAGCTTGCACTGCAGGAAGGACTCCAGGGCCGACCAACCCCTTCAGGAAATACATGATCTGCTGAGCTAAAATTGGGTCTAAGGGAGGAACGCCGGTATTCCTAGTCGGTGCATCCTCTTCTTGTCCAATATCCCATTCGTCCTCAATCTCCACATTCTCTTCTACCACTTCTTGCGGTGCAGGAGGGGTCTCTTCCCTTGGAACATTCTCAGCTGGGGTTCCACCCCTAGCGGGTGCCACTCTTCCTCTGCCCCTGCCCGTTGCTCTTCCCTTGCCCCTGCCTCGACCACGGCCTCTGGCTGAGGACTCCTCAGCTGGCTCATTGAAGGGAGCTGCGGGCCTGACACCGTTGAATCTAGTGTTAACCATCTGCGGACAGAAGAGTGAAGGAGATTCGATACCAATTTGGATCACCAGATACCAATTGGAATCAAGTTATAGCACGAAAGGAGACAAGAGAAATAGAGAGATTTCCTAAAGTCCAATAGCCTCTCAAAGAAAAGTACAGACATCTCTATACCGTTCCGCAAGACTCTACTAGACTCATTTTGGTACACCGAGATCAATGAACCTAGGGCTCTGATACCAACTTTGTCACGACCTAGACCGTCGTGATTGGCACCCACACTAACCCTCCGATGGGAGAACCATTACTACAACCCAACCAAGCAACTTAATGAGAAACTAAAATATTTAAAGATACGGAAGCAGGTTTAAATGTCTAAAGGAAAATGAAGTTCCCATAAACTCCGAAAGTCTAACAAGACAATTTCCAAAACATTTGCGGAAAACAACGCCTAGAACCTGAAAGTCAATGAACCAAAACTCTACTAACGACAAGTCTAAGAACAAGGGGTACCACCCCGAAACTAAACAAGTGAATATCTAACGTACTAGTCTAAGTCCGAAGAAAATAGACTAAACAGAATGAGAACTCATGGCAGCCTGGAAGAACTAGGTCACCCTTGAATTCGGTCTCGATCAGTGATCTCCTAAAAGAGGTCTATCAGTAGCCGCCTGAAGATGCCCTGTACTCAACAAAGAAAGAGCAAGTACAGTATCAGTACACAACCATAGTGTACTGGTAGGATCACGCGACTATTCCAGTAAGCGAACATATGCAAGCAATCACAACATAGTAAACACGTATATACAGAATATATATAGATCAGTTATTAATTCAGGAACAATGTACAATTCCACATTCTCAATAACAAGTAGATACAATAGTATAATGGTCCTCTCATGGAACCCACACCCAAACTAACGTGTCGGAACGTGACACCCGATCTAATATATGTGTCGGAACGTGACACCCGTTCCAATGTATGTGTCGGAACGTGACACCCAGTCCAATCAACAAAACCACAATCACATTCACACTCTTAATGTACATACTCATAATCATACAATCAAGTGTTGATTCATGGCATACAATTGTTCATTCATACTCATTTCATTAGGTTTGATCAATAGTGCCGCATTCGCATACATGCATGCATTACAATGAAGCAATTACCAACATATATTACACAAACATGAAATCAAACCATCACCTACCTCGAAACCAAGCTTGAATCCTCCTAAGACTCTTGAGTCTTCCCTTTGCGGATTCTTTCTGCTTGTTCTTGGTCTAAAAACATACAAATAATGCAAGGATCAATAATTACGATCTAATTTACCCGGATTATGATAAACCCAATAACCCAAGACCAAACCCATGATCCTAAGGTGTAGCTAGGGATTTTTCCCACCATCAACTTTAGGCCAAAACCCTCCTCCAACGATAAGTTCCCATGAATCTAAGTTCTATGGATCGAAAAATGGATTAGGGGAGTAAAATCCTTACCTTTAGCACCAAAAGTCGTGGGAAACTGTCAATAAATCTCCTGGGGTCGTCTCCTAGCTCTCAAGAATGAAAGTTGCAGAAAAATAACAAAATTAGGGTTTTTCCCAGACTTAAGTCGCGACTGGCCCGCAACGGCGTCCCCGCCCTGGTGGGATTAATCCCGCCCTGGTGGCTTACATGGAGATAGAACCTCGGAATTTAGTTTCAAGCCCTTATTTCACAACACACTTTCAACCCTTGATGTTCAAAAACTATTCGTTCACACTAAGATCAGTTCCGGGAGTTCTACTTGCCCGAATTTGATTCCATAAAGCCATACGGGCTCCTTAACGTCTTAGTTATTCGCTCATGTAATAAAATTCATTATTAGATCTCTCATTAATTACCAGATTTCCCTAGACCTCACCTGACCCAAATTTCGTTCAAATTTGGACTAGGTTAGGAATTTTCAAGTCACTACTCAAAAGTTTTCTGGCCCCAATTCTTTCCCCATTGACTTTTCCCTAACGACGAAAACAGGTCGTTACATCTGCGCGACAGGGCTTAACTTAAACGAGAATAACATTTTACTCTGAGCTTGGATTTTAGTAAATTTGGTGGCATTGGAAAGAAGATTCAATTATCTTTAATTTGATAGCTCATGCGCCAGCTAATTCATTTTGTGCTAAAAGATATGACTGTTTGTAGTTGACCCAACAACCATTTTCCTCTAACTAGCCGTTGATCCTCACCTACGGTCCGCAGCCCCAACCACGGACCGTACTGTTCGACAGTGGGTGGAATTAGAGACCATCAAATTTTGGACCCCACATACGGACCGTGAGTCAGACCGCGGACCGTCGGTGGCTTCCGTGGTTCTGGCACCAGGTCCTTGAAAGCTGCAGGTTTTTCTATTTTCTCGAATCTGAGTTGTTATAAAAAAACTTGAATTTCAAGAGATCTTTCACCTGAAGCCTTAAGAGAATTTCAGTGATGAGCTCTACTAGCAAGAACACCGGATTTAAAGTTTGAATCTTGAACTTAAGAAGTAGAAAATGGAGCACGACTAGTATGTTTGCTCCACTTTTGGTGTAGATGGGAGGCTTCAGATTTCATTTGTGTTGTAGAAATTTGAGAAGACAACAAGGTTTTTGATGTTTTTCTCTGTGTTATGAAAATATTTCCTTATTGTACCTCAAAAGATATTTTATATAAATATTTTCTCAAAAAATGGTCATTTTCTTTTTGGTAGTTGATTAAAACTTAGCTTGTTCATTAATTATCATTCGGTCAATTTTTTTCCTTTAAATTCGCCTAAAATGAGTGTGCATTTAAGTTGTTGCTTGAACTTCAGATTCCATTTGTGTTGTAAAAATTTGAGAAGACAACATTTTTATATTTTTCTCTGGGTTCTGAAAATATTTCCTTATTAGACCCCAAAAGATATTTTATATAATTCTTTTCCCAAAAGATGGTCATTTTCTTTTTGGTAATAGATTTAAACTTAGCTTGTTAATTAAGTATCACTCAATCAATTTTTTCCCCTTTAAATTCTCCTAAAATGAATGTGCATTTAAGTTATTGCTTGAACTTCACGCTCAAAGGAATCTCTTAAATTTAACATTCCAACAAAATCAGTCAAAAAATGTAGTTTTGGATCAGGAGAATTCACCATTAAACTTTAATTCACTATGAATTTTGTCCATTTAATTTAATTTACTTTATTCCAAGGTTTTTGTGTGATAGTGAATTTGGACAGGAAATTAAGTTTTTTATATTTATAAAAAAAAGTGAAGTGAAAAACTTAAGTAAGCCAATGAAATAAAGATATATTTTTGTGTTATGCGTTCGAATTGAATTCTGTAATTGTTTAAATATTTAGATCACACATAAAAATATTTCCACTTGAATAACATTTGGAATCTTTGAGTATGAGAATAAAAAGATGAAAAATTGAGAACTTATCGTGTACCAAGTCCACCAGAAGCCCATTTCTCACTTATAAGTTATAAAATAACATGAACAATATTATGATATGCAACGCGGTTAAATTCCTTCACAATATATTATCTATATCTATCGATATTATATTAAAAACACAAAGGGGAACGACCTTAGCGAATGTAGTTTGCTTTTTCACTCTTCAAAATTTTATTTCACACTAGATCAAATAGTACTTTAATTATTATCCTAAATTTAGGATTTTTATTTTCCTAATATGTAGGAATTTGAATTCAACTAAATTATGTGTCTTAAATCATTTGTTATTTGAACTATGCAACATCAGAAATTGAAAAAACACCAGTGACACCAGAACAATTAAAATATGAATTTTTTTGTGCGGCAAAAACTTCTGTTAATGTTAGGTTTGGATGTCTATTCTTATTTATATGATTACTAGTTTTAGTGTATGTGTGTTGCACATATCAATTCTCGTAAATTATTTGTCTCTAGAATTTCATATGGTGAATAATGATATGAATCTGGATTATAAAATCATCAAAAAAAAAAAATCAAATTACAAGCTCATTAAACAAATACGTTGACTTTGATCAAACTTCAAATTTCCAAACTTACAATTTTAAAATTTCTTCTCTGATACGCGTCATTGCCTCAAAATCGTGCAACACATACCCACAAGACATAAACCACAAAATAAGGCCACATGGAAGGTCTAATAGGGTAAAAGGGTTCTTAAAGCTCAAAACAATCAACGCATAGTTACATGTAGCAAGGAAAAAATCAAGTGGAATGAAAATAACTGCACTAAACAGTGTTGCACACAATGTGTATTACCAAGTGATAATGTCCAAATTCATTCCTCAAAGAGAAACTACACGGTCGTTGGCTCGTTGAATATAATTTTTACAACTATTAATTGAGTCAAATCTCACGGAGAACAATGTAAAAACGATTAAGAAAATAAAGAATTTATCGCTAAATAAGCTAAGCCATACCATTTTTTCAATATTTGTTTCTTGATTTAAAATCTAACAAAGATAAATCTGATTAAAAAAATAAGTAAAATGTTCGATGGCCTCACAAGCAAAGGAAACATGAGATATGAAAAGCAGGAAAACAAATTATATCAAGAAACAATCAATTGTAAATAATTATCCACCACACTAATTAATCATGGGTCAAGTACTTAATCTCAAATAATGAATCTATAGTAGCTCCTCTGACACTAATAAGACTACTTAATTGACTATCTCTAGTCCAATTAAAAGCATTAAGAACACCTGGAAATGGCTATACAAGTAATTCTTCATATCTAGCTCAAATGGCTAAAATCTTTTTATTTTGAGAAATATTTTTATTAAATAAGTTTTTAGAAAAATAACAATTTATGTTTAGCTAATTATTTGAAAAGTATTTTTAAGCGCTTTGATAAGTAGAGTGTGTCCAGCATCCTCATGTGCTTAACCCTTGAAAATGAAGAAAAATGGTGTGAGATTATTATATGATCGAAGAGATGATACATATAGAGTTCAATGTAAATTTGTATTTAAAAAATATAAATATAAGATCGATGGTTAATAAAGATACTCATATTGAAAGAGGTAGAGAAGAATATAATGTAGTTTTGGTAATACTTTAAAGTTTGAATTTTCTCTTCTTCTTCTTCTTTTTTTCAATATTTTTCATACAAGTAGTAAATCTTGTTCTAAGTTTAAAACTTGTTATTAATAAATAAAATTGAAAGCTCATTAACCCTTTGAGGTTTTATTCATAATTTATGTCCTCTTACAAAGTTTCCACCTTCAGCTGGTCTATTCTGTACCCCCGTAGCAGCATTCGTCCGTCTGAACATTGGAACAGTAACGAGAAAAATGTCCCACTCCTCCACATTCAACAATTTCAAATATTAATACAAAGCTACAATATAGTATGAAAAAGAATATTAGTTTGACCCATTAAACCCGACTAACCCCTTAATAGGCAAGGGTTGGGCTAGCTAGTATTTTCTCTCAAAACCCCAACCCCTAAATTAGACCTAAGGGTAACCCAGTATGGCCTAGAATCAGGACCGTTAAGGCTGGCCTTTAATGGACCAATTTGGACCTAACCAGCCCAATAGTTAGGTTAAGCTAAAATTATTAACCTTTTTTTATTAATCATCTGAAGCCTACTAATTCAGATTTGCCTAAGATTATTAGGAATGATTAAAGCGATCTCTCTCAAAATTCTCTTCGAGTTTGATTAAAAGTATTATATATAAGAACTGAATTAACCCTTGGACTAATACCTACATGTAGTTCGAAGGGCACCAAGATTTACAATTGAGTAGGAAAGGGTGTATAACCTTCCACCAAACGAGACATAAACAAGAAACATAGAGTAATGAAAAGTTTATTAAGACACGTACACCTGCAATATCTCTAATGGTAGTTTGGTAAATCTGCTCATTTCAACTTCTTTTTTTATATCTTCACAACACATTTATGTTTCCTGTCACTTTATGTGTTTTAGTATCAAAGGAAGATACTAGTCCCAAGTTGATAAAAAAAAATTGGTTTTCTAATTCTTTTTGTCCTCTTAAACTTTAAGATTTTTCAATTTGGTTTCTAATCATTTTCACAAATATATTTGAGATCTATATATTGGGTTAAGTCAGTCAAAACACCTTTTAAAGTGATATATATTTTTCAATTATGACCAAAATATGCATAAAATTTTCAAAGGCCTTACGTGATTAAGCATATTTCTATATTTTATACGTAATATTTTTCTTGTTAGTTTACATTATGCGACTTTATTGACACATCAACGAGTTTCAACCTAAAAAATTATTAGTGGATTCGATGACCATTTATCACATACTTAAATTATGAGATGTATCTAAGACAATATTGTTGAATCATTAACAAGCTTGAGATGTAAAAAGAGAATCAAATGAATTACCTGTTCCTTTTATTTTCTTTCCTTTTTAAGTAAATATCCAAATTAACACACACAATTAATAATTTGCCTTGATTTCAAATTTACCTCATACATGGTAAAATCATAGATGTGTATAAACCCCTTACTTGGAGAAACTTTAAGTGAGAAAGTTTGACTTCACATATAGGATTGTTTGGGGGAAAAACTTAAAATGGAGGACTAGAATAGACAAGGGAAAAAAATCATTGAGTTACAAAATCTTTGTGTGTTCACACTATTTGGCAAACAAAATGAAATGACAATATTGTCCATTACATACATATAATTCGGCCTCAAAAACTCTATCGATTCGAAAATCTGCCTTGGATCCATCGCATCTCATCTTAAGGGTAAAATTGGAAGAAGTGTTCCACATTTCCTCATCGAACATATCTCCATTGTCTCTTGAAATATAACGGACAGTTAGAAAACCTGGGGCCCGTTTGTCTTTATGTTCTAAACAAAAAAAAAATTGACTAAAATAATTGTCTTTATTACTTCAATTTTGTCTTGCCAATTAAGTACACTTCAAAGGGAACAATACATTGGCAGTAAAATCCTACTAATAGTTTTATGTGGCTTCTTCAAATACCATTTTCAGAAAATTGAAACACTCTAGAGAGGAGAAAAATGGAAGAAAAAAAAATGAATAGCTCTGATTCATCACCATTTGAAACAAATGAGCAGGTACATACGTATATATGTGTAGCGTTACTAATTTTCAATTATTTTTAATTTGTTAGTTTTAATATTCGAGAGTTAGGTATCTTATAATTGGATTTTAATTCATTCAAAATTGATTGTTTATTTCTATGTTTTTGTGTGAGATTTAATTCTTTCCATTTTGTTTGTGCATTTGTGTTTCAAAAAGGAAAAAGAAAAAAAATCCTTTGATTGTTGATAAAATTTCATGAGGCTGACTATATGTTTGATAGAGAATTTTCAAGAAATTGACTTTTTGGATCTACTATGTGAAGTTGCGTTATGACTGATTTTCATAAAAAATAATAAATAAAATAAATTCGAACTTAATTAATTACTTCATCTTATTTTAAGCAATTGATCTCTGTGACATTTAGAATTGATAATAAATAGGAAGTTTTCCGACTAATTTTATGAGAGAATTACTTTTTACTGTTATTTTAGATTTATTTCAATAGCACAACTTTTAATCAGTCAAGAATTTCTACTAATTAGAGGGTATAATTGAGTGATGCAACAGTTAAAAATTTCAATCATTAAATTGTCTCTTGATTTTATATTTCAAAGTCTTTTCTTGATAACTCTTTCCTGTTAGATATGTATACATGTCTTTACAAAATAAAAGATTTTTTTTGACGATTTTATACCACATGTCTAGTGATTTTTTTATTAATAAAATAAAATTAAAACATTCTTAGTGAGGATAAGTATAAGCAAGAGAAACTAGACCCTATTTACCTATCCTAATAATAAGATAATAAACCTCCACTAATTATTAGCAAGCATGAATAAAATAAAATTAGAGAGCACTAGGTATACTATGATTACACATTGTTTATTGCACTTTATGATGATATGCTTAAGTAGTGCAAAATTATAAAAGACAAAGAAAATTGAGTCATCAACCCCAAATTTTCTTTTACCAATACATCGTAACAATTCTTGAAATGTTATTCACTAATGATGTCATTCCATTAATTTTGTCAAGAAAAAGAAATAATAATTTTTAGGCAAGTATTAATGTGTAAAAGGATAGAATGTCTCATTTTCTTGTCATGTTATAAGGGAGGCGGGAGTCGTTGTGTGCTTTTACGACTTGTTTGTATCGTAAAATTAAACATGTAATGGTTTTGTAATTTTAACTATAATCTACTTTGACGTAATGTATATATTTTTTTCTATAATGGAATCTATAATATGTAGAACTTTCAACGGTTTTGTATTCTAGTTGTTCATTCTACTTCTTTTCACGTTAGAAAGGGAGCATTTTCACAACATAAAATGAAATGATCATTTTACCCTAAATCATCCCCTAAAACCCTATTTTCGATGTCTTTGTTGAGTTCTTTCTTTCAACTTGGTTCATGGACTTGATCCGAGCTTCGCTCTCTTAATTCGGGCTATGTACTTTGAGCCACTAGTTATACTTCAACAACACTCCTAACCATGCCAAGCCAACTTCCTAATTTCTACAAACCAACTTCCTAGTATGTTAGAGTCTTTCTTTTTGCTTCAACCCTCTTTTCAACCTATAAATATATCATCATCTTCTTGACAAATCAATATAAAAAGATGAAGTAAAATAAAATTTGATTCACATGTAAATTCTAGACTTAATTACATGTAAGTGGGATGTAAGAAAAAATACTAGTTCTATGTCAGTTATGTGAGGATACCTGACTCATAATTGATGAATTTGTAGGTTTATTTCTATTGAATGCATATCAATAGGACCCTTCAATAAGCCTATTGAAATATACTTTGTAAGAGATTTATTGTGGTCAAGGGTACTCCTCTATCTTAATATTTTGAGTTGGAAGAATTTACATCGAACGAAGAAATTCAAAATATTGTTTCCTAATATTTCGATTGGCAAATTTATTAGCCCTATTTGTAAATTGCCCCTATTCCTGTTAGGGAGGTGAGGCAAAAAAGACTTGATGAACCATCCAAATTCTTTGATATCAAATTAAAGCGGATAAAAGTTTACTTAAGTCTCATAGTCATTCCTTTATTGAATACTTTCATATGCTTGACTAAATAAAAGAATCAAGCTCACATGTCATAAAAAGTTCATTTGAGTCTCATAATCATTCATTTATTCAACCAATGTCACCTGTTTTAGGTTTTGTGAGGTAATTGACCCTAGCTCTACACAACTTTCCTTCCTTCTATTATTGGTGTGCATCATCTAGGGGTATGATCAAATAGATGAAATTCCTTCATTCTTAACCAATATCTCATTTGTACCTTGTAAATGGAGAAAGCCAGTTAAGGAACATTTTCCCCTTAATGGAATCTATGTGGTCCAAATCTAGATTAGTGTGTTCCGAATGTACCAGATATCTCTCTAACAAGAAAAACTGTCACAAAAGCTCATAGTAGGTGATGTAGTTTCTCTCTGTGATGGAAAGCTAAGGGATGAGGTTTAAACAAATGCCAGGAGTACTAGGACTGTTTGGTGTGCAAGATAAGATGAAATATCTCACGCTTAAGTTTGAGATTAGATTAATATGTATTTTGTTGATGATATAGATCTAATTCCACACTGAATCCTAGATATCCCACCTTATCCTATCAAATTTGGAATTATTTTATCCCACCTCTCATATGGGATAAATTAGTTCAAGAATTATAATTAAAATTATATTCTCGAGATAATTTAGTCTACATATCAACCTCTTAAGTCGCACAGACAACATATCAAGGAGAAAGTGGACCAAAAAATATATATGATTTGGTTCATGTTTTTTATTTTATTTTTCTAATTATTGATATGGATATTTTCATTAACTCAGAATTTTATGGAATTGTTTCTCTTTTGTGTTACGCTGGAAGTTTTCATCATCCAATATTTACCCTAAGAAAACCTCGTGGAAACCTTTATAGTTCATTAACCTTCTCCTAAAACTTAAACTCTAAACTAGCTATACAAGAAACAATGAAACTTAATCAATTGATTGGATTTGGTTCATTCCTATACAAGCCTTGGTAGAATTTTAAACCTTTAAAGTTCATTAACCTTCATCAAAAAAAAATTGGATGAGATACTTAATAGATAAATATTTTATTTCTTCATAATTCTTTTCATATATGTATATTTGATGACAATATCGTTTCAAGTAAATTTACTGTTCAAATAATAAGAAAGACTATTTCAAGAGATAATTAGCTTGACAAGTATTTATTATCTTCTTAACTATGTATATTTGATGATAATATTACTTCAGGTAAGATTACTATATTTTGAAAAGTGAGAAAAACTTTTTACAATTCAATCTGATCAATTAAAAATATCATAATCTATTATTATAATGATTATACTTGTAGGGAAAATTGCAACCTAGCGGGGATATGCCAACATGGCTAGGGCCATTGTTGAAGAAGACATTCTTTGGGATATGTTCGGTGCATGGTGAACTTCAAAAGAGTGAACTGAACAAGTATTGTATCACATGTGATTCAGATTTATGCAGGTATTGCATCTCTACAAACAAACACAACGATCATAACCAGCTAAAGATTTATCGACATGTTTACAAAGACGTTGTTCCTCTCGAGCAGATGGAGAATCATATTGACTGCAACAAAATTCAGGTAAATTTAAATTGATACAGGCAGTTACAACTAGAAATGAAAAGAGACTATATTGATTATGAATTGATGCTCTGGAAGTTAATTTATTTGAACATTTGAGTGAGAATTAAATATTAGTTAATGAGATGTTAGTCATTTGTTTATACTATATTATTTTGAATGTTATGTAAATACATTATTTATTAATATAAAAAATGAGATCTTTAATTCAAAGTTATAAAATATTTATGATAAAAAGGAGATAGCTTATATATATATATATATATATATATATATACAAATACAAAATTTGTACTTTTTATTATAATCTTCTGTTTTAAGTGACAACAAATTCATAAAATCACTATTAATTTTTTGGGGGCCTAATTTGTCTAAAAGTGAGTGTTTTACTAGCTCTATCATCGAGCCATCTCTATTTGGACGCACTAATTAAGTCATATTGTGGGTAAAAATTTGTAAGTCTACATATTTGTTTGAAGTTGAGCTTGAACAAAATGGCTAAAGTTTAATCTTTTTCTGTTAGAACTAATTAAGAAACATATGGTTGATTATTTTTTTTGTGTTTGCCTGAAGTTCATGCACATATTGATGAAGTTCAGCTATTTTTGTTTAAACTTCATGCAAAATTATCTAAAATTTAGTCATATATAACGTCAAACATTTTCATTCGAAGTTAAGCTTGACAAAGCCTAACAAATATTTATTGTTGTTTTTTTACATAATTAACATCTATATGTTAGTGATGATATATATATAATTTGTTATGTGTAGCCATACAAATGCAACAAGAAATGGGTAATTGCTTTGAATCCTCTGCCACATTGTGGGTCTGGCTCTTTAATTGCTGGAGATCCTACTTGTTACACTTGCAAAAGGAGATTGCATGACCCTGAACAATTTCAATTCTGCTGCATCGCTTGTCAGGTACATATCACTCCCTCCGTTACAAATTAAGTGGTTGTTTGGCGATGATTTTTATTTAATTTTTAATATTTTTTTAAAATTGAATTCTGAAAATTATGCTTGATCGAAAACAGTCTCTCTACTTGCACAAGGTAGTGGTAAAGTTTGAGTACATTCTACCCTCCCCACACCTCATTTGTTAGATTTCACATGATATGTTCTTGTTGTTGTATAAGAAAGAAAGACTTGAAATTTATGGTCCAAAACAAATCAAAGAGGTTTGTGTTGCTAAAAATCTCTCATTAAAGGTAAAATGAGAATTTTTAAAGCTAAATTATTAGTAAATATAGAAATGTATCATTATTTTTAAAACTAACAAAAATTGAAAGTGTGTCATATAAATTGGAACAAAGAAAGTACTAAATGATTTTGACGTCACAGAATCAGTTATTGAGTCAAGAAGAAGTAATAAGATCAAAAGATTTGAGATTCATGCATGCCCAAATAGCAATTAGTCTAAAAGGAAGAGAAGTTGGAAAAATAGGTTAGGCTTATTGTTGTGTGAAAGTCTAGTTCTCCTCATTTCCCTTCTGAACTGTCTGTATTTTCTCATCTCCCTTCTTCCACCAATCAATTCCTAGTTTTACTTTCGATATTTCTATATGTTTGTTTGGGAGTATTACTGTTTCAGTTGTTACTTACTTATGGAAATTGTAATTGAACTTTAGTCTTATTAATATGGTTGAGAAATGGTTATTGTTGTATTGAATTTGAGTTCTTTACACTAAATATAGGGGGAAACCCCTCTTTTTGAGAGAGATCAAAGAAAAAAAGTAACGAGACACTTAAACTGAGACAGATAGAGTATTATTATATTTTTACATTATTAATACACATAAATATTTTTGCGAATAACATATCTTATGATGGAATTTGTAGGTGGAAGCCAAATGGGGAAAGATTGTTGAGAAGAAGCAGAAGCGCAAAAGGAAGGGAATTCCTCGCAGAGCTCCTTTGAAATAAACATGCTTTGCTTTAGTTTGATCATTTTGAAGTACTTTGCTTGAAGAATTTTCAACTGTGTGATTTTATGCTGCTACTTGAAAAACGTGTGTGCTTTCAACTATTTTTATTTTTAATTAAGAGTTTTGGAACCTAATTTTCTTGCATGCATTGCCATTGTGATTAAAAGTATATGTGGAAGCATGATTTCTCTTTTAAAAGTGCCTCTTATTTTTAATTAAGGTAGTGTTCTTACCCAGGCTCAAGAAAAATCAAGTCTCCATCAAAAAATTTAATCTAATAGCTTTATAATCGAGTATGTAAGGCTATTCATAGTGTTGGACTAGTTCATCTTCACACCCTGCATCTCAATTTAGTCAGTAGCAAGTTGAATTTAAGGTTGTGCCCTCAATTTATTTTTGTGAAATTTCTATATTATGAGATTGTGATACTTTATGCATTGAAATTCTTGAATTATTGTTCATGCATGTAGTTCCACATGAACCCTACATATTAATTTTTACTAAAAGTATTTCGAGCTAGTAATTTTCCTTCCATTGATTTTGAAAACTAAAGAGAGTTTAAGAGAAAAGTTTAAAGCATTATTTTCAAAAGGAGTTCAAGGGAACTTAAATGATTCCGAATGTATCATTTTTACATTGAAAAAGAGAGCACTATTTTTAAAAAAGTATAAAGAGTTTTCAGAAAGATTTAGTACAACTTCAGTTACCTCTTAAAGAGGCCTTTTGAGAAATTATCTCAATACAGAGAGTACTTTACATGAGCATACAATTATATTTTGGTAGTAGTATTAAACACTGATTTGGAGTAAGAGTTAAGATATTTCAAACTCCATAACCTACGTCGCCAGTGTAGATAGGATCACACCGCAAGACGGACGACTCCTCACCTATCTCAAGAAGGTTTTTTAGTGGATTCATCAGTTCAGTGTTCTATACTCTGGCGACGTATAGGGCGGCTCTGGAAACGTGGGTAAGACTATCATCACGGGGCTCATAGTGATGGTTAGTCGGTTAGAGAAACTCCCCAGTAAAGTAAAGTAGAGTATATTTTTATTTATATACTAATTTCAAGTAACGTGCATTGCACGTTTGTTCTTTAATATTATGATAATAAAAAAAATTCTATAATAGTTTTGAGTTATAAAATAAAAATATTAGTGGAGTCAAGAGTGAAAAAATTTAACCACTAACTAATAATCTCTTTTACTGCTTATATGTTATATTCGAATTCAATTTCTATTATATGTTTTCCTCTTTAAGATTGTTATTCATCTTTCATGTTTAGAAAGATAAATTTAAATTTTGTTCATATTTGACTTTTTAAGTACTCCTTCATATTAAACTAAATTACCTCATTTGTAAGAATATGTCTTTTCAGAGATTTTCTCAATTTCTTTTGCTCGATGATGCTAAGCGAGAAGCATTAGTTATCCTTTTTACCAAGAAAGTTAGGAGACAAAAGCAAAATATAATTTCAATAAGTCATTGTCAAATAAAGGCATCAAGGAGGCTCTACTTTGTAAAATACACATGCATTAACTTATTAAAATCTAATTAAAAATAAAACAATCAAATTTATTAAAAATTACTCATGCAAAAATTACAAATATTGTTGGAAAGATATGTCGCGTACCTCATTTGTATTGGCGCAATTTCTACTAAAAGTTCTATTCAACTATCTGCAAAAGCATCACGTCTTGCTTACAACTGCGATTAAAAAATTACATTATAAGTTGACAAAATAAAATTTTAACAGTATATTTTCATGTGAGAGATCAAACACTTAAACATCAATTAAAGAATACGATTTGTATGATAGCAAAAATTTACTTAAGAAACTAAATTAAAAGAAATACTTGAAAGAACATATGATAAGAGTTTTATGCTCTCTAAACAAAATTCAAATGCACAGTATTGTCATTAGAAGACAACGTGTAAGAGAAAATATGCATATGAGGAATCAAAAAAATATGGATCGTTGGAAATATATGTACTCTTTTAATAAATTATTATTAATGAACATTTGTCTTTTCATTTGCTTTCATATTTACTGTAATTTATTGTGAAAATTATGTTTCTTAAAAGAGTATAATGGTGGTAGTATTGAAGAGAGAGATATATATGTTACAGTTTTTTGTAAAAAAATGTTATTTTAACTTATAGGTATTTTTTGAAGAGTTAGAAAGTCATTTAACTTTAAAGGCTTCACACTTATATAATAATAATAATAATAAATAATAATAATAATAATAATAATAATAATAATAATAATAATAATAAGAGAAAACACATAAAAAAAAACCATAAACTTAGCGGCACAACTTACTTTAGCACTTAAACTACACGGGCGTTTAAATACACTCCCCCACCCCCTTAACATCTTTCAAGTGATGAGTGTACTCTCCTAAAAGCGCGTGAAAAAAAGGTGAATTTTGTAAAGTCTACACATGACCCTTTTTTTATTGGTCAATATATAACTAATATTTTAAAGAGTAAATTTTAGGGATGAGAAAGATAATATCCATATTAGTGCTCTATAGCTATACTTTAGATAATTGTGCTTCATATCTATATTTATATTTGTTATGGAGCTTCTGATTTGTATAATTCACTAAATATGTCTAATTTATATACAAATTGGTCAGTTCTGTATAAATTCATTTATACAATTGGATAATTCATATATGAAACGTTTCGGTTTTTCTCTATATTTGTATATGTATACAATACAAGTCTGTCTTTAATTCTAATAATTGTGTCTGTATATTAGATGTAATTTGTATATGTATATGTGTTTTCTAGATTTGTATACATATACATTACATGTGCGTTTGTATCTCTTAAAATTGTGTTTGTATATCACGTGAATTTGTATATGTATATGTTCTCTGTGTTATACTTTATCATTTTTATTATGAACAATTGGATGATTCGTATATGGAACGTTTTAGTTTTTTCTAGATTTCTATACATATACATGACAAGTTCATTTTTATCTCTTAAAATGTTTTAGTTTTTCTAGATTTGTATACATATACATTACAAGTATATTTAAAAATTGTGTTTGTATAATTACATGAATTTGTATATGCATATGTTCTCTATCTTGTCCGTCGGACCCAGCCAAATGGCAAACTAGGCGAGAAAACTTGCTGCGAAATACAATTAATTTAAATCGTAGCTATAGCATTTAAATATAATTAAATGTTTGCTATTTCATACAATTTTCCCTATTTTAAATAGTTTTTCTTGATATATTAATTCTTTAAAAAAATATGTAATTTTATTATTTAGAGGTAAATGAAATTTGTGTGTCCCCTAGGGCTGCGTATCGATCGGTTCGATTCGGTTTTGAAGTTTATCGGTTTGGCTTATTGGTTATCGGTTTGTAGAGATGCTAAACCGTTATAGAACCATTAAAATATTGGCTTATCGGTTTTTGGTTTATCGGTTATTGATGGTTATCGGTTCGGTTATCGGTTTAACTGTTAAGATTTGACACACAAAAAAAAAAAAAAAATCACTTAGAAACTAGGTGACAAACTAATGAACCATGCACATGAATTTACAATTTACATCTTGCTCAAAAGCAAACACTTTTACATTGTAGAATAACCAAGTGTTTGAGACAACCAGAAATAAAAGTAGGAAACCAAACTCTAAGTCAAGGACATTATATACAAAATGGTATAAATATAATTATTTAATTTACTGTCGGGTTATCGGTTAATCCGTTAAGAAAATACCTCAAACCGTTAAGAACCGATAACCTAATACCAAAAAAATTAATTTTTTTTATCAAAACCGCTAAACCAATAACCCATTACTGATAAACCAATAACTTTATTCGGTTCGGATTATCGGTTTCGGTTCGGTTTTGAACAGCCCTAGTGACCCCTTTTTTTATTTTTTTTATTTTCATTTTGTTAATTTTTTTCAATACACCTATTTCTTCATTGAAACACCTCCTCCTCCATCTTTATCCCTACCTTTATTCACTATTTTCATTTCACTAGCCTTTTAATAATCCGTATAATTTAATACCAATGTTATTTTATTGACGTCGATTTCACTCTATATTATTGATGTCGATTTCACAAATGTAAACTTTCTTGAATTTTGAGTTACTCATTTTAATTTTCAGATCCATTCAAACATTTCTCATAGAATTTATATTATTTTTCTTGGATCAACTTTTTTGTGCAGTCTTCATTTCTTATTTGAGTTGTCAAGAAAAAATTGGATTCTAAAAAAATCATTCTCCAATTGGGTAAATTCATGGGGAGGGTTCGAAGAAGATAATGTGAATATTATAGTGAATTTTCTTCTTTGAAGTTATTTTAAAAAATTGTTGAATAGTGAAGAAGAAGAAAAGAAAGTATTGAAGGTTGAAATGGTGAACAACAAGGAAGAAGAAAGAGAGGGGAGGGGGTATGTATTCATAAATTAAATAATTGTTGTAATTAATTTTTAAAAAGTTTAAGAAAAAATAGTGAATAAGGAAAAAAGAAATAAAAATTAATGATGTAGTGCCTACATGGTTATGATGTGGCGCTTAAGTGGCTATGATATGACGGGTGAGAGTGGTGTTATAATCTCAGGGTGGAAAAAGAATCACTTCAAAGATGTTAAGGGGTGTATTTAAATGCATGTGTAGTTTAAGTGCTAAAATAAGTTGTGCTGCCAAATTTAGGGGAATTTTTATGTATTTTCTCTAATAATAATGATAATAACAATAATAATATGATCTGATAATTAAAAAGTTGAAGGGCATTTTTGTAATCCAACTTTAGACTTAGCACCTTTTCACTTTTAATATAATATGATATGATGATTTTAGATCAATATTTACTATTATTGCATTCTTACATCAAGAACTTAAATGATTTTCATCATGATTTATACTATACTTCAGTTGAGTTACTTTCAGTTTTCAGTTAAGCTATTTATTTTTTCGGCCCTATTACATACTCGTACACTCAAAGTACTGATGTCATTCGACCTGCATCGATTCATGATGCAGATTTAGGCACTTAGGATCATCAACAGGAGTTTCGTTGAGATCACATCATCCGCTCGTCAGCTTTTGGTGAGGCCTCCTTGCTTTCGAAGGACTCTAGTTTTATGATTTGTCAGTAGTAGCATTTTGAGGTATCTTGGGTCTTATTCTGACACCTATCTTTATATAGTAGAGGCTTCACAGATAGAAAGTTTTGGTCAGTCTTTCAGTATCCAGTTTAGAATATTTTATTTAAAATTTTATGTTTAATACACAGTATTTTCAGATAATTTAGAGATTCAGTAAACTGTTTTAAACAATTCTTCAGTTTTGATGCTTGTGTATGCTTGAGTTAGTCTTCCGCGTAGTACTCAGCCAGTGTTTGTACTGCTCGTGTAAACTGTCACGCCCCGAGGCTACCCCCTTGATGTAACACGGGACCTAGGATAACGAGTGACCCCAAGCTAACTCTGTGTCTGGCATATCATAAGCATACTGAAAGATAACTAAATAAAACATGAACTATGCAGAAGCTAAATCAGTAGATAACTGAAAAATAGGGGATACCCAACTAGTCTGAATATATATAAAACAAACCAAGAGTTTAACCATGACTGAAAGATAAACTCAACAATTCAAGTTGATTCTACTACTATGTCTGAAAAGCCTCTAACTGAGTTGAGTTACTGGGACATGCCCCCAGCTAACTCTAACAAAACTGAAAATTTAATAAAAAGACTAAAATGAAAAGCATGTGTATTGTCCTCGAAGTATGAGGACTCACTACTGAAGCTGTTGAAATGCGGACCAAGAATCGATCTAAGCGCAATCCAGATGCAGAGTACCTGAACCTACATCATGAAAGGATATGCGTCAGTACTTTAAATGTACTGAACATGCTGGATATAGATACTAAGCTGAACAAACATATATAAGCCGAAACAAGGCATGACTGAGCAATACTGTAAACTTAGCAAGAATGTAATACTGAAAAGATAACTGAAAAGCTAAACTGAATGCAATGACCAAGTACTAATCATGAACCTAACATTCTAAACTGAATACTGAAGTATATACTGAAAACCTGGTCAAATGCACTAGGAGTCTGACTGTGGGAGCTACTATTAACCGACATAAACCACGTGAGCTAAACGTGGAGTCCGATGTATATGCCCCATCGAGAGGACCATATATACCTTGCCAGGGGTATAAAGACATGACTGGCATGATCACTAAATCTGATGCCCAACAGAGGGGACTTATACTCCTACGGGGGCATGTAGTTCTGGGACTATGAGGGTATGTTGAACCCTAGTCCAACTCGGTGCTAAGTCTACTCCCAACTGAATATGTAAACGACTGAAATATAACTGAAATATTGAATAGCTCAAAATACTGACATGCTAACTAAGAATGCAACATTTATATACTTATAATGTGACATTCAAAAACTGAAGCATGATTATCTGTTTAACTGACCTAGCAAGTGCAATTCATGAACTAGGAGAATCTACACAACTAGGGTTCTGAGTTCATACAAGGGATTAAACAACGTTTCCAATCATGATATTTTGATTAAGAACACTACAGCAGCTAAATCACATCAATTATCCAAGGATTTAGAAACCCTAGGTCTAACAAAATATGTAGAACCAAAGATCTGATTGAATTCTACGGACCTAGTGGATGAAAGGAATCAACTAGTGAAATCCCACATAACTGGTGACGAAATCTACGAAGAAAATCATTCGATTTTGGGGCTGAAACTTGAAGAAAACCTTCTGCTTGTGCTTGAGAAGCTGATCAACCTTTTCCTCTTCTTTTTTCTCTAGTTTCGATGAATTTTGGTTAATAATGGTTTTGGTTAGGTTCTGACTAGGTTATTAGGCTTAAACTGAGTAAAACGACGTAGTTTAGGCATTAAACGACGTAGTTTAGATGCCCAATGCATAGGGGAAAAGACCAAAACGACCCTGACTTAAAAGCTGATGAGGGCTGACCACGGAGCCACTGACGAACTGTCACTAAGACCACGGCTTGTCGACTGGGTCGTGGTCATGGCCCTGCCCTGCCTTCAGGTCTGGTAAGCCTCGTCTACGGTCCACTTCACGGACTGTGTGAAAGAGCACTTGTCGTGAAGGCCACCGTGGTTCTTCACTTGGGCTAGGGGTCTACTGGTTCTGGATGACGGACCCATCCACGACCCGTTATAGGTACCACGGCCCGTGGAGGGCTCCTTGGTTTGAATGCCTGAGCCCTGGTGGCTCTGCCTCGCTTCCACGAGCCATACCACGGCTCATGTGGTGGTCCACGGCCTGTGAAGGGCTCCGTGGTCCACCAAGTTTGGCTGAGTGTGAACCACAAGCAGGACAACGGACAGTGGTCCCTCTCACGGTCCGTGAACCCTTTCGTGGTCCACCACATTTCCTATTGTCTAGGTCTGTTAAGTCTGAGGTGTTACAATATATTCCTCTTGGGAACATTCGTCCTCTAATGAAGTCTAAACTAGCTGAGTATGGAGGGAAGGAGCTGCAATCCCTACCACTAAGTACTAGAAACTGATATCTAACTGAACTGAATTCCAAGGAATGCAAATATGCTGAAATGCAAGAACAACTGAAGGAACAAACTACTAAGACTGAATTTACGCAAGAGTAAACTAAGAGACTGGAGAGGAACTATTACCTCAAGTTGAAACAGAATCGGAAGGAAAGAGATGAGGATACTTGGCAGTCATGGCTGCTTCTGCTTCCCAAGTAGCTCCCTCTACAAACTAACTCCTCCACAAAACCTTAACTGAAGCGACTTCTTTATTTCTCAACCTACGAACCTGACGGTCAAGAATCTCAACTGGAACCTCTTCATAAGTGAGACTATCCTTCACAGCCATACTTTCTAATAGCACTATCGATGCTGGATCACTCACACACTTCTTCAACAAGGAAATGTGAACAACTGGATGAACCGCTACTAGTTCTACTGGCAACTCTAACTCATAAGCCACATTACCAACCCTTTTCAAGATTCTATAAGGACCTACATATCTAAGACTGAGCTTTCCTTTCTTGCCAAATCTCATCACCCCCTTCATAGGTGACACCTTCAGGAAAACTCAATCATTGATTTCAAATTCTAAGTCCCTTCTCCTCACATCTGCATAGAACTTCTGATGACTCTGAGCTGTCTTAAGTCTATCCCTGATGAGCTGAACTTTTTCCATAGCTTCATGAACCGAATCTGGCCCAATCAATGTTGTTTCACCTACTTCAAACCAACCAATCGAGACCTGCATCTACGCCCATATAGTGCCTCATACGGGGCCATCTGAATACTGAAATGGAAGCTATTATTATAGGCGAACTCTATGAGAGCTAGGTGATCATCCCAACTTCCCTTGAAATCGATCACGCAAGCTCTCAACATGTCCTCTAAGGTCTGAATGGTACGTTCTGCCTGACCATCTGTCTGTGGATGAAATGTTGTGCTGAGATTTACCTGAGTACTAAGACCTTTCTGAAACAATTTCCAGAAATGAGAGGTAAACTGAGGACCTCTATCTGAGATGATAGACAAGGGAACCCTATGTAACCTGACTATCTCATGGATGTAGAGTTTGGCGTAGTCCTCCGCTGAATGTGTAATCTTGACAGCCAAGAAGTGAGCAGACTTAGTAACTCTGTCCACTATCACCCAAATGGAGTCATGTTGTTTGCGAGTACGAGGTAAACCCATAATGAAGTCCATGTTTATCACTTCCCACTTCTATGTAGGAATGTTAATCTCCTGAGTCATACCTCCTGGTTTCTGATGTTCTACCTTAACCTGCTGACAGTTTGAACACTTAGCCACAAAATATGCTATGTCCCTCTTCATGTCGTTCCACCAAAAGACTTCCTATAGGTCGTGACACATTTACTACTAGGACTGACTCAAGAGTTGGGGTTTCAGAGTTTGAATCCTTAACCCGGACAAGATGATAGATATACCCTTTGGAAATCATATTCCTGGCCTTAAGGTAAGAAATGAATCGACTCATAGGCACTGAGCTACTACCCTTCCATTCTAAGATTGGCTCGTTTGGAAACTGAAACCGAACTATCCTAGTTTTACAACGACTAAGGCATAACATGAATGTAACCAATCCATGCCTAGAATGATATCGAAATCTACCATTTCTAACTCTACAAGATCTGCTGAGGTGACTTTCTGAGAGACTGTGACAGGAAAATTTCTATATACCCGTTTAGCTATAACTGGGTCACCAACTGGAGTAGAGACTGAGAAGGGTTCTAAAAGAGTTTCTAGACTGACACCGAAGTTTACTTCTATATAGGGAGTTACAAAAGACAATGTAGCCCCTGGATCTAACAATGCATAAACATCTAAATGAAAGACTCGTAATGTACCAGTGACCCCATCAAGAGAATCTTCCTGGTCCTGGCGAGCCTGGAGAGCATACAACTTATTCTAGCGCTGACCGCCACATGTACTAGATGAAGTACCCTGCTGAGTTGGGCGACTTGCTGGTGTTGCTGGAGCTGTAGACTAAACCCTATTGTTGTTACCTCCTTACCACTACCTGGCAGAAGGGCAATCCTTCAACCTATGGTCGGACTGACAACACCCAAAGCACCCTTCCTTGCCTGCAAGGCACTCGCCCGGATGGTTCTTACCACACTTTGGACAAGTTGGGAAGGTCCTGTTACCTGAATACTCCCCTAAGACTTAGAGCCTGATGCCCTACCTTTCTGATCCTGTCGAAACCTGGGGGGTGGAGTAATAGCTGATGAAGGTGCTGGGGCTTTAGACCTCTGCTGAAACTATGAGCGATTCCCACCGTCCGAATTGTGTTGTAAGTATTCATAGTTTCCTGTTCTGTACATTTTATTATCCTTAGTCGATTCCCTAAGCTTATCTCCCTCAACCTGCTGATCATAAGTCATGAGTTTGGAGATATACATGTCCCCTAGTAGCATAGCATTCCTGCACTCAGTCTTCACCAGATCGGATACCCCGAACAAAAACTTACTTATTTGTGCCCTTGGATCGGCAACCATGTGTGGAGCATACCTGGAGAGCTGAGTGAACTTCATCCCATATTCTTGGACTGACATCGAACCCTGTTTCAAGTTCATAAATTCTTGCGCCTTATCTTCTCTCAACTCTCCTGGGAAGAACCTGTCCAGAAAAGCTCCAATAAAACAATCCCAAGTGACAGGATCTGCATCTGCACCACTGTTATCTTTCCACTGAGTGAACCAGATATGAGCCACATTCTTAAGTTGATAAGATGCTAGCTCAACACTCTCAGTTCCAGTCACTTGCATTACTCCAAGAATTTTCTTAACCTCATCACTGAAGTTTTGTGGGTCCTCACCAACCTTTGACCCTAGAAACTCAGGTTGATTCATAACAAAGTCTCGAACCCTAGCTGCAGCTGATCCACCATTTGTGTTAGTAGGAACTGGGACCTGTTGATTATTCTGATTGGCCACACTCTGAGCCAAGAGGTGGATCTCATTCCGAAATTCTTTATTCGTAACCTCATGGTTCGGGACCAGAGGAATTGCGTTAGCATTGCGTGCATTAGCATTTTGTGTGTTACCTCTACGAGGAGGCATGATCTGAAACACATAACGACGGATCAGAAAGGAGAAGTTGGATCATACCTACGCACGGTAAGAATAGCAAAGAGAGTGAAGTTTTTCTTAAAACACTTCGCAGCCTCCCCCTCATAGGTGTGGTGCACTTCACACCCATGAAAGAAGCTCTACTTAGTGCGGCTTTCAGACATCCTATGACTCTTAAACCTAATGCTCTGATACCAAGTTTGTCACGCCCCGAGGCCACCCCCTTGACGTAACACGGGACCTAGGATCATGAGTGACCCCAAGCTTACTCTGTGTCTGGCATATCATAAGCATACTGAAAGATAACTAAATAAAACATGAACTATGCGGAAGCTAAATCAATAGATAACTGAAAAATGGGGGATACCTAACTAGTCTGAATATATATAAAACAAACTAAGAGTTTAACCATGACTAAACGATAAACTCAACAATTCAAGCTCATTCTACTACTATGTCTGAAATGCCTCTAACTGAGTTGAGTTACTGGGACATGCCCCCCAGCTAACTCTAACAAAACTGAAAACTGAATAAAAAGACTAAAATGAAAAGCATGTCTATTGTCCTCGAAGTATGAGGACTCACCACGGTTCAGAACTAGACAATATTGAGCTTCTTAATTGACGGATTCCAGAGAAACATGTATTTTTCCTCAATGGCAACACAAATCAACCCATTGAAGGAACCCACCAACTTAATAGATTCATAGGATATTTTTGCATGATAATCCAAGTCAATTATCCTAGTAACATGGTCATAAAATAAAGAATGGAGCAGTCCTTAAGTTTGTTTTCAGGTGAATCACTTGTTATTAGCAAATCTACGGAGATGGATCTTGACAAATTCAGGGCTAAAGATTAAACGAAGTCAGGATTTTGATACAAACTTGAATTTCAAGAGGTGTTTCACCTGAAGCGTTAAGAGAAATTCAGTGATGAGCTCTACTGGCAAGAACATTGGATTTAAAGTTTGAATCTTGAACTGAAGAAGTAGAAAATGGAGCATGGCTAGTGTGTTTGCTCTACTTTTGGTGTAGATGGGAGGCTTCAGATTCCATTTGTGTTGTAGAAATTTGAGAAGACAACAAGATTTTTGATGTTTTTCTTTGTGTTATGATAATATTTCCTTATCGTACCTCAAATGATATTTTATATAATTTTTTTCCCACAAAATGGTCATTTTCTTTTTGGTAATAGATTTAAACATAGCTTGTTCATTAAGTATTACTTGATCATTTTTTTTCCTTTAAATTCACCTAAAATGAGTGTGCATTTAAGTTGTTGCTTGAACTTCAAATTCCATTTGTGTTGTGGAAATTTGAGAAGACAACATGCTTATGTTTTTCTCTGTATTCTGAAAATATTTCCTTATTGTACCCCAAAAAATACTCTATATAATTTTTTTCCCAAAAAATGGTCATTTTCGTTTTGGTAATAGATTTAAACTTAGCTTGTTCATTAAGTATCACTCCATCAATTCTTTTTCCTTTAAATTCGCCTAAAATGAATGTGCATTTAAGTTGTTGCTTGAACTTCACGCTTAAAGGAATCTCTTAAATTTCACATTCCAAAAAAATCAGTCAAAAAATGTATGTTGGATTAGGAGATTCACCATCAAACTTTACCTCACTATGAATTTTGTCCATTTAATTTAATTTATTCCAAGGTTTTTATGTGATAGTGAATTTGGACATGAAATTTAGTTTTTTATTTTTATAAAAAAAAAGTCTGAAAAACTTAAGTAAGCAGATGAAATAATGCTTTATAAATTTATTGGGTAAAATATATTTTTGTGTTATGTGTTTGAATTGAATTATGTAATTGTTTAAATATTTAGATCGCACATAAAAATATTTCCACTAGAATTACATTTGGAATCTTTGAGTATGAGAATAAAAAGATGAGAAATTGAGAACTTATTGTGTTCTAAGTCCACCAGAAGCCCATTTCTCATTTATAAGTTATAATAACATGAACAATATTATGATATTCAGCGCGGTTAAATTTCTTCACTATATCTATCGATATTATATTAAAAACACGAAGGGGAAGGACCTTAGCGAATGTAGATTGCTTTTTCACTCTTTAAAATTTTATTTCACAGTAGACAAAATAGTAATTTAATTATTATCCTAAATTTAGGATTTTTATTTTCCTAATATGTAGGAATTTGGATTCAACTAAATTATGTGTCTTTAATCATTTGTTATTTGAACTATGCAACATCAAAAATTGAAAAAAGAAAAGTAACACCAAAACAATCAAAATATGATTTTTTTGGTGCGGCAAAAGCTTCTGTTAGTGTTAAGTTTGGAAGTCTATTCTTACTTATATGATTACTAATTTTAGTGTATGTGTGTTGCACATATCAATTCTCATAAATTATTTATCTTTAGGATTTCATATGGTGAATAATGATATGAATCTGGATCATAAAATCTACAATTGAGCAGTACACCGAAATAACAAGATCTCTAGAATAATTCAACGATAAGCATACTATATGCGATGTCTTGTTCTACATTTGAAACGAAAGTATAACAACATCAGAGAAAATGTATAGAAAACTCTAACCAAATTATTAATGAAATGATTGTCTTCATCTAAACTTTTCTAGCCTTCGTAGTTGTTACATCCTTGGGATCCTTCGTAAAAAGGGGTCAAACTAAGCTTTAATGAAAATGTTTCCCTTATAGCTAGTAATCTTCGAATATCTGATCGAGTAAAAAAATTAGGGAAAATTACGCGGTTAAGCAAACTTATACTACTTAATTACTTATCATAGCTATAGTTTGCTATAATTACCACTCGCGACTAACATTATACATTAATTATGTGGGCTGACTTCGATTTGTATAATTAGCCACGTTTGTATATGTATAATTCGTCACATTTGTATAATTCGCAGCTAACAATTCTTTGTTTGATTTGTATTTGTATATGATTGCTTGTATTTGTAAATGACGATGATTTCCTTTGGTTTTTCAGTTTTGTCATCATATACATTCAATCTTTTTGTGTATAACTTTTTAAAGTTTGTATAAACGTGTAGTTTTTGAATTTTGTATAATATAATTTATATAATGTAATTTGTATAATATATTTTGTTTAATTGTTTAAAGTTCATATGTTTATGTTTGTATCAATTCGTTATTTCGAGTTTTATTATATTTGTATAATTCCAAACTTTATATTACTCAATTATACAAAAACACGTGAATTATACAAACGTACCTGCGAATTATACAAACGAGATGCGAATTATACAAATTATTGTCCTCTCTCCAAATCTCGCTCGCCTCTCTCCTCCCTCTCCCAATCTTGCTCGCCTCTCTCCTCCCTTTCCCAATCTCTCTCGCCAGAAAATACAAATACATATGTATAATATACAATTATCTAACCGATATACATATACAATTCACCTCTCTCCCACTCTCTGCCCTCTCTCGCTCGCTTCTCTCCTCCCTCTCCCAGTCTCGCTCGCCACTCTCCTCCCTATAACATATAGCTACAAATCGTAATTAGCAAACTATAGTTATGGAGCGTAATTAGGCTATTTTTGAATGGCTATATGCGAAAGCTCTTCAAAAAATTAACCCCCGGAGGTCGGTATCTTTATTATTTTCCTTTAAAAAATTATCGATCTCCAAGGTTGATTTTTTAAACTACACAATAATAAAATGCACCCTCTCGAGTTTGAACCCCCCCCCCCCCCCTACTATGATAGGCAGTATGTTTATGATCACTAAACCATTGATGCTTGTCGGTTTAATATTTTCCATTTTCTTATTTATACTCTACAAATTTATTTATTTTTGCAAAATATCAACCTCCGGAGGTCGGTTTTGTTAAAAATAAAATAAGTTAAAATATTTTTAAAAAACTGACATTTTTTTTTTGGGTTTTTTTGACCTTTTTTTGGTAGTGTTTATTTCACATGCAAAAGAATAGAGAAAACTGATTACCCACAGAGGATCATTAGGAAGATAATATTGATGTAAGTATCTTTGTTCAAGACTCCTTTAACACGATACTCTTCCAAAGACATACATCGGCATGCATTCTCTTATAGTTACAAAACTCACAAAGATCACTTCTCAAACATACTGGACTTGTTGGACAACATCACTATTTAGACTATATTTTGACATTAACAAGATGTGAATTGTCATAACTCAATTTGGAAACCTGTCACTTCTTTATAATCATCACGAAGCTCATCATATCCAAATTCACACATGAATTAGAAACCCATAGCTCTCTAGAGATGAGCAATTTCTTGAATTTCCTGATGGATTCCACAGAAACAAATGTTTTTCTTCAATAGAATGACAAATCAATACAGACATATGTCTACTTGTAAGTTCGAAGACATAGATGTCAACTGAGGTCAAATTATAGGGCACGTTTATATATTATGCCTTTGTATTCACAGACATGATAGTTTAAAGATTGATTCTTGGAGAAGTGACGATGACTTCCCGGTGAGGTGTCAT
Source organism: Solanum etuberosum (assembly GCA_029582245.1). Taxonomy (NCBI): domain Eukaryota; kingdom Viridiplantae; phylum Streptophyta; class Magnoliopsida; order Solanales; family Solanaceae; genus Solanum; species Solanum etuberosum. The sequence goes on along the minus strand of JAJONR010003269.1, from coordinate 3,457 downwards.
TCCATGAAATGGGTAAGTTTGTAAAAAAGAAGCTTCATTGGAATAATAATGCTAGTCTCATTTCATTTCAAGTACGTTATCATAATTTATAGCAACAAAATGACAAGGAACCAACAAAATGTGATATGCAATTAGCTAGCCAGCGTATGTAAAGTCTTGCTCTACGCACAATGAAATAACGTTAGTACATCACAATGACCAGTAAAATTATGGCCAGCTAACTATGCCCACTCCTTGTACACACATTTGGTTACCTTAATGCAAGTTTATATCTTTAGGGCCCAAAAACAAGAAACAGTTAAAACAGAGAAAAGCCATCCTTCCTCACTGCAATCCTTTCAGACAAGTAGTAGTAGATTAGTTGTTCCTAGCATCAGCATTCACGTCCTGAAAGTTCAATAGTACATATCAGTTAACAATTCGCACGCAAACATCACTTTCATTAGAAACTGATTGTGTAATTTAAGCAAAGAGATGAGTTTCATTGTCAAAGTTGCTTCAATTCAACTTCTAAGCAATGGACACAAAACAAACATAGCGTTGTTAACTAATCTGGTGTCTAGATGAAAAATGATGCAACATCAAGCGGTTGTCATGCTGATCCTACATATTATGCTGCCAATAAAAGGGTAACCAGTTGAGTTAGAGCAACCTACTTAACCCATCAAGCTCCAGTAAATCTAACTCGTTAAGAATTTGAACACACATCGCAGGCCAATAAGTTGCTTGGCCTTCACTACATTTCTCTCTTGCTTACTCAATTACTGATCCACAAGGACGTAAATCAACAAATTAAATCACAATATAACTCAATGCATGTCTATTGAATTCTTGATATTGTTTCTTACAAGGATTAGCTAATTTTTCCTCGTTATAGCTTGGCTACAATGACTTGGTTTGTTTTCAAAGTACCATGATAGATTGTTGATTGCACAACAAGTGTTGATTAGAAATTCTTTAAACTAAGGTTTGCATCTCTCAATTACTGATACATGAGCATCACACATATTTTAACTTAAATATGTGAAAGATGAACAGAATGTACAACACTTTTGTTTTAAAAAAGGAAGTCAGATTATAGATACTCGAACATGATAAAGAATTCACTATTGTAGGAAGGAAAAAAATCTGTTAGGAAATACAGATGGAAAAAATTGTATTTCCATTTACTTTACAATAGCCAGTGTCCTCTTAAATAAAGCTAATCCCCGCATCGTTTTCTCCTACATTACCCTGTCTTTTGATACCCCACCGCACTATCATGACAACAATAGCTAAATTCGCATCCTAAAATGCTTTACCCTTGAAATTTACCACACTTAACTCAACATCGCTGCCAAAGTGAAAGACGATTCTGACTTTGATTGACCAATAAGTCGAAGAATGAGAAGATAGTCTAAAAGAAAAATTACAGCTACGTTTTAGCAGCACAGACAACTCCAAACTAATGCTGAAGAAAACAAGAGATTTGCTATTAGCAACAAGGTAAAATACCTACAGTGAACACTATGTCAAACCTTAAGGATGCTCCATACTTCTTGTGTTTCCGCCTTTTCCCCTATTAAGTTATTACCTAAATAAGATTATTGGGAAGCCCCCTATATCAAACAATAACCCTAGAAAGTGCTACACCTGGGTGTTATTGTCGCATTTCACCTGCCATGGAATGTACTGTTAACTTATCTGATGTCTAAGATGGACCATGGTGCAACTTAAGCAGTATACATGGTCTACTATAAATACCAAAAAGGATAAAAAAGCAAAGAATAAATTACAAGCATCACTCATTCTTGTCCAATATTTTATGCTACAAAAATGGGTAAAATTAGTTGATTTAGAGCTGGAGATTAAGTAGAAACCATCCCTCCTCTCTAGCTCCAGTAAATCTAACTCACAAAGAAATTACACATTTTGGCTTCATTCCCTTTTCTCCTTCATATCATTTCACTAATGCACAGCAATAAGTTATCTCAATTTTATGGATCACAAAGGACACAAATCAACAAATTGAACCTGAATTAAGCCGATATGCAAGTCTATCGAATTCTTGGCATAGTTATCGTACAAGGACTGGCTAATTTTCTTCTTATAGCTTGGCTAATTGACTTTGGTCAATTTTTAGAAGCTTCATTATAGGTTGTTATAGAATAACAAGTGGATGTTTGAACTTAGAATTTTTTTAAGCCAGGCTTTTATCTCACTTAGTGATAAATAACCTCGCACATATTTGAACTTTAATATTGTAAAATATATCACAGAACATAGAGAAGTTCTTTTTTTTAAAGTCAAGTTTAGATACTGTGAACATGATAAAAGAATTTACTATTGTATGAAGAATTGATGTTCAAAGTAACAAAAATGACAAAAATTGTATTTGCATCTAATTAAGAATAGAGGGGACCCTCTTAAATAAATCACATTCCAGTATCTTCTCCTAATTTACTCTATCCTTTGGTACCCCGCCGCATTCTAATGAACACAACAGCTAAAGTCACTTCCTACAATGCTCAACCATGCAATGTGACATTGCTTATCTCAACGTTACTTTTTGATGAAGATCTCAACAAAGTTACTGCCAGAGTGGAAGTTGATTCAGTCTTTGACTGACCAAAGAAGTGAAGGAATGAGAAGATAGTCATAAAGAAAAAACTCCAAACTAGTGCAGAAGAAAATAAGAAATTAATCTATGAGGTTGAGGATGAAGACATCAAGCACTTCAACCAAATAATTATTCTTCCAAAAATATTGCTGTCCCCGTGAAGCTTAAAAAAAACACTAACAAGGCCTCCATGAGGCTATGGTTCAAAGACAGGCATAATATATAATATCTTGTTCTATATTTGAAAGGAAACAGAGTATAACAACACTTGAGGAATATACAGAGAAGTCTTACTATTAATCACATAATTGTCTTCATCAGAGCTATTTCAACCTCCTCCGTTGTTGCATCCTTGATTCCTTCCGTTGAAAAAAAGGCCAAACTAGGCTTTCTATGTAGATGCTTGCCTCATAATCATAGCCAGTAACCTCTAGATGAGGGCTTCGATGGGTGATTGAGTGATCCTTTGGATTATAAATCATGAAAGTTGAGCCAAAATGAAACAAGACTTCACCTTTATTTGACATGCAAAAGAATTGACAAAACTTATAACCCATCCTAGGATCACAAGGAATATCGATGGTAAACATCTTTATCCAAGATTCTTTAACCCCATACTCCTTCGAAACCCACACGTCAACCTGAATTCTTCGAGTGAAGATAGTATATATGAACTATCAGAAACAGAAAACTATGAAAAAGAAGAATATGGAACAGATAATTACCAGACAGATACATATGACTGAAAAAGACATAGAAATAATACACCAAGAAAAACATAAAAACGAAGAATCCTCTGAACAAAAAATAATATTTGATAACAACATATTTGAAAAAATAAAAGGAAAGGAATTAGAT
>JAJONR010003268.1:0-55255 GCA_029582245.1 Solanum etuberosum | reverse complement strand
GTTGATAATGTTGATTATAATCTGGGTAAGTAGACCTTAATTATTGATCCCCGTATTGAATTGTTTGTTTGTAGACCTAGAGCAAGCGGAAAGAATCCAGAAAGGGAAGAATCAAGTTTCTTAGGAGGATTCAAGCTTTGTTCGAAGTAGGTGATGGTTGTGATTTCATGTTTGTGTGATATATGTTAGTAATTGCTTCATTGTATTGCATGTATGTATGTGAATGTTGCATTATTGATCACACCTAATGTAAATGAGTATGAACGAATAACTATATGCCATGAATCACCTCTTAATTGTATGATTGTGAGAATGTACATTGTGATTGTGATTGTGGTATGTTGAATGGAGCGGGTGTCACGATCCGACACACTAACTGGAATCGGATGTCACGTACCGATATACATATTGTATCGGATGTCACGTACCGACATACAAATTGGAATGGGTGTCACGATCCGACACACTAACTTGGAACGGATGCCAAGATCCGGTACACTAACAGTTTGGGTATGGGTTCCATGAGAGGACCGTTGAATTGGGTTCCATGAGAGGACTATTGACTTGTTATATGCATGTGTATTATTGAAAAAGGTGGAATTGTACATTGATCCTGAAATGATATTGATATTGTATATATTTGGTATATGCTTGTTTACTGTGTTGTGATTACTTACTTATATTGCACTTATTGGGATAGCCGCATGATCCTACCAGTACACTGTGGTTGTGTACTGATACTGCACTTGCTTGTTCTTTGTTGAGTACAGGGCATCTTCAGGCGGCTATTGATAGACCTCAGCTAGGTGACTATTGAGCGCGACCGGATTCAAGGGTGAGCCAGTTCTTTCAGGCTGCCATGGATCTCCCTTGTTTAAGTCCACTCTTTTCAGAGTCAGACTATTTGTTTAAGGTGTTTGTTTAGTTTCGGGGTTGTACCCTTTTTTCTTACACTTGTCGTTAGTAGAGTTTTGGTACAATGACTTTCAGGTTCTAGGGGTTGGTCTTCCGCATTAGTTTGGCTAGTTTATTTAACCCTTTGGAGTTTATGGGAACTCTATATAATTTCTACATTTAAACCTACTTCTGTATCTTTAAATGTGTAGTATTTTGGTTAAGAATGCTTAGTTGGATTGTAGTAACGGTTCTCCCACTGGAGGGTTAGTGTGGGTGCCAATCACGACGGTCTGGGTCGTGACAGAAGTCCATTCTTTGTAATGGGTGAATTGAGCAGAAAGTTACATTAATTATTTTGAGAGTATTATCGAGCACCGAGTTGGGTTAGAGTCTTTTATGATTCAACAGTCCCATATGACTACGTAGCCAGCGTAGGATAGGATAGCATTGATTCTTCATGCGACTCCTCACTGCCTCTGAGAAGGCCAATCAGATGGATCCATAGTCACGATATCATCCGATACCCCGTCAAAGTATAGGATGGCCCTGGCAACGTGAGGCGAAACGTTGTATCATTGCTAGGCTCATGGTAATGGTTGTCGGTTAGAGAAACTCCCCACAAGTAAATAATATTATTTTCATGTTGCGTTCATTGTATATGTTATTGTATAGCATAAATGGTTTCCACTTCATGTTTATGTATTGATTTAGTTGAGTTGCTTTCAGTCACCCCGTTCAGTTATTTGTTTACTCAGCCATATTACGTACTTGTACATTCCATGTACTGATATCATTCGACCTGCATCCTTTTATGATGCAGATATAGGTGTTCATGATTATGAACAGGAGCTTAGTTGATATCATTCTACACTCCAATTAGCTTTGGTAAGCCTCCTTGTATTCCAGAGGACTTCACAGTTACTTTTCAGTTAGTAGTTTTGAGGTGTCGTGGGTCTTTTCCCGACATCGTTCCTTAATAGTAGAGGCTTCATAGATAGATAGTTTTGGAGAGTCTTTCAGTTTCAGATATTTTTATTTCAAACTTAAGCCTAGTGAAAAGCCCTTCACGTGAGGCTCCACGAACCGTGGTGCCTATCGTGGTCATGATCCAGTAGCTAGGCAACATTTCCCTTAACCTCTAAAAATCTAAGGCACCACCACGAGCCTTCCCACGAGCCGTGTAGTGGATCATGTGGAGGGGGTTGTTTTGGGCAGCATTGGCTTAGCCACTACCTAGCCCACCACGAGCCACACCACGAGCCGTGGTGGTGGTCGTGGAAGGTGAGGCAGTGTCCATGGAAGAGTGGACTGCCCTAGTCCTCTTCCTTGGCTCTTGCCATCTTCCTTGGTTCTAACCCTCACACTTAGCTCTAGTTTAGCCTACTAGTTTCCGGGGTGTTATAATATCTCCTCCTTGGGAACATTCTTCCACTAATGATGTTCTAGACACCTTACGGAAGTAAAGACTCAAGACTAGCAGCCCATCATGCATGAAACATCAAAATAATGCACACTTCAAAGGAGGAAATATCAACTCCATCTCAAACATAATCAATGCAACACAAGGAAGTAGGAACTACATCTAACAACCCATTATACATGAAACTCAACATTTCTCATATTCATAGGAGGAACTACCTTCTCCAACTAAAAGCATGCTCAGCACAATAACATGGAGCCAATTATGCAATTACTCTCAAAAGCATGCTAAAGCATGTTTGACAATTCATCTCGTGAAGCATATAGACAACTCCTACTAAATGCACAACAACATGAGGAACACATAAATCATGAAAACTCATTTTCTTACAAATCATGAACTTCTCAATAACATGCGTACAAAGAAATCATGAAAACACAAAATCATACATGACTCCACACATAATACAAACCAAGAGGACCTTATCATCTCAAGATTTCATATGGTCCTACAAAACGGGGACTAAACTTCCCAACTCATTTCACCTTTCTAGGGTGAGAATTTCAAGTAAACCGAACTCATAAACATTAGGAACACTCAACGACCTTGCTAACCGAGCACATCATCTCCCCCTTGGGAGCAAGCCTAAATGGACTTTCTAAGCACCATTTATTTCAATTCAACTAAGGTCGGATTAAGTTATCACTAAACTTTCACATTCATCTCACAAGAAGACTCTAAACCATGGTGAACTATACTACTACCCTTCCTTTTATAGGAGTTTACTAATTACCACATCTAGGTATTATCTAAACACCCTACTCATAATGACCATACCTAAGATCAATCTTAAAAGATAACTAGATCCTTGAAGTTGGTCAACACCTAAACATATATCCCTCACCTTAGCTAGGTGGTACATGAAACCCTCAAAGTCAATTTTAAGACAAAACATAATCCAAACTTATGGCATAGGTTTTCCCCCTTCCACTCTCGGATAGGCTCATTCAGAAACTAATAATTTGACTATACGGGTTCTACAATCACATAGGAGCAGAACAATAATACTACTAATCCATCCTAAGGATGACATCTACATCTAACATATCAAGTCCTATCTAGTCACATAGCCATAATTGGCATCACAACCAATATTTTCTCCCTCGCTCCTTGTAGCATGAGCCCTTCGAGTAGTCATATCCTGAAGACCATCGGATACGAAGAAGTACCTTATAGAGTTAAACTTTATAGCACGACTAGAGAATGAAGAAGTGAAGTTTCCTACTCATCTAATAGCTTCCTATTCATAAATGTAGCGCGCTTCACACTTATGAACAAGACTCTACTAGACGTGGTTTTGAGACAATCCTAGAATCATTCTAAACCTCGTGCTCTGATTACCAAGTTTGTCACGACCCAGGGGTACACCCTAGATGTAACATAGCATACTAGAACCCGAAAAGCCTAACACAAGCCACTTAGCATATCATAAAATCGAGCAATAGAAATGATGCGGAAATTTTAAAACTTTTTCCAGACAATCGAAGTATTTATAAAAGCAAGGGGAAGTCAATAACACTTTGTCTCAAAACATCTAAAAAAACTTGAATAAAAGTTTGGGACACAACCCATACAAAAGTCTAAAACATAAAGAAAGACATAAGGAAAGGTGATCACATCCTCAATACTATGAGGATTCACCAAGTCTTCAACTCCTTGCTCTACTAGAAACCTAGCCACAATGATGACCACCTCAGAACCAAACCCTACACTAAATGTAGGAAAAGCATGGGTTAGTACAAAATGTACTAAGTATGATAGCAATGCATAAAAACCTTGAAAACAGGACATTTTATTTGAATGTCTACAATTTGCTAAGTTAAACCATTATTTTGAAGATAGTGGCAAATCACAAGTCATAAGCATAAGAGACCTCATCATAAGACACAAACTATAAGCATAAGAGATAACAACATGGTCATAGACATAATCAATGCAATCTAGTTTTAACATAACATAGAAGAAACATTTTATAAGGCACTTCAAGGCACGCTTATGCTATGCATGGATAAGATCCCATAATCCCACCCATACTAAGTAAGTCACTTTAGGTCCTCATTCGTATTCATCCTTCTTTTGACCTCATCCTTAACTTACTTCTCATAGACAACAGAACATACACCTTCAATCACTCATAGCAACTCATAGCAACAATCCACATTAAACATACATCATTTCATAAACCTTCATGACATAAGAGAAACACACCATAACTACCCTCAAAGCCTACTTGTACAATGCATGAATAGGATCCCATACTCCCACCCATACTAAGTAGAGCTTCTTGAGTAGCCATAGTTCATAATCAATCATAGTGGGGATAAGCCTTAACCGACATAGACCATGTGAGCTAAATATGGAATCCGGTGTTACCCACACCGAAAGGGGTTGTCCTACTTACCTAAGGTAGAACCATTATCTTAGCTTAGGTAGATCCACTAGCTAAAGACCTATGAGGGCACATAGTTATGGGATAAGTAGATTGCTACTAGATACCCTGCCTCAACTCACGTGAGGGCTTCCATCTCAAGAGATTGCTTCTAGAAACCCCACCTCAACTCACGTGAAGGCTTCCATCTCATATCACTATCCACTAGGTGCTTAGCATTAATCCTACGGAGTACATATCATATCATTACTTGAGTTCATTTTTATGGAAGAATGTATCAACACTCAATCCAATATCATTCATAAGATATCTCCTAGATTCAATACGTCAGTATAGCCTTTAAACCTACGAATCACCATATTGTGAGAAAACCTTTCACAAAATATCATCACCATTCATAGGTGTGTAATTGACAATAGACTTTCAATTAACACAATAACATTATCATAATCATAATCACTTTACTCTCAAAGTGTTCTTAAAGCAAACACATAAACCTCATAATCATGCATAAATCTCATACTTTTTCCTTCAAGTACCAGAGATCATATTCCATCAACACATCTAGAATTACTACATTAAACATGGGTAATAACATAATTCAATTAGCTCAACTACTACAAGCATAATCTCATAACATTCTTCTATAATCAACAAACCCACATCATAAGATCATAATTGAGTAATATGGGGTTTCATGGGTTCTTGGGGGAATTCAACATAAAAACCCTAGGAAATCATCAATTAATACATAATATATCATAAATAAATCATTAGAAACGTTTTTGAAAGAAACCCATGAGATTAAAGTCAAAGCCTAACTTTTGGGATTTCTAGCTCTGAAATTGAGGGATTTGAAGGGACTCCAGGGATGAAGTCTATCCATGGATTAAGATCTACCATACCTTAGCAATGAAACCCAATGAATTTGAGTAGAAAACCTTGTTCCTTGAACTCTTGCTCCACCTTCCTTCTTTTTTTTTCTTCTTCAAGTTCTAGAGAGAGATATATTTTAGAGGGGATGGATGAACTATGGGAATTATTATGCGTTTTGGAATAAATGACTTAATTGGGTGAGTTTTGGGGTTAAAATGACTTATATAGGGGTCCTAGGCTTGGGCAAAATGATATATCTTTGAGTTAAAACAATTGGGAAAAGACCCAAGAAGTTCCCTGACTGGAAACTGCCGAAATGGCATGAAGGACGCATTCACGGATCACGGACACATTCTCAAGTGTTACAGTTACTAGATGTAGCACCTTGAGTTCCAAAAATAACTAAAGAGAATTCGTTCAAGTCATTCCAAGGTTCCTTTAAGTTTTGGGTCAACTTCAAACAACCATAAATTTCAATAAATAAAGAGTTAGGTAGTACATAATCTATCTAATGAAAGGTTTTTGAATTATCTTTCCAACGCCACCTAGTTTGCTAATTTTCGAGCTCGTATGAGTGAGATATGCCCTTTTGAAGTCAGGCTGTCCAGTTAAGGAATGTTACCCGAAAATATGAGGGGTATTTTGGTCTTTTCCTTACCCAATCAGATTTAATTCATTGTAAATAATAATTTAGGGGTCTAAAAAGATTAGAATCAGTTTCATTCACCCCCAATATGCTTAGGGTTTTAGTTGAAAGTTCAAGAAGAGAAAAGAAGAGAAATGAGGTGAAAAGAGGAAAGGATCAAAGCGTTCGTCGAGATTCTAGAGTTTTGTTGCGTATTTTCACCATGGGTTTAACCCCTAAGAGGTATGTGAGTTTCTCATAGTGTTGGGTTCGTTCACCCACACTCCAATCATGTTATTTTCAGCGAAGTTTCATTTTTGAAGTTGAAGAACTTAAGTTCTTGATTTGTTTCTTGAAAGTATTGTTTCCGGTCTTGAATTAGGATGGGTTTGATGAGTTCTTGAGATGAAAGTTAGTAGTTTGAGGGTGGTTTGGAGTAGATTATTGTGTACATAAGTTGAGTATTCCAATCTAAGTGATTGGGAAAGAAACCATTCTATTCTAGGCGAATTAGGTTCAAAAAATGAGTAAGAAAAGATCGGGCAGAAAATAAGGAACAAAGATCGGGCAGAAAATAAGGACCAGGTCCGCGACGCCAATCTGTTCCTCAGAAGTGAAATTTCCCTCTCTGAGTCGCGGAGAGAATGCGGACTCCACTGTTTAAAAAATTATTTTGCGACCAAACATTATAATTCATCTTCACGTCGCGGACTTGCTCCCCAGATAGTGTTTTTCAACCATTTCTCATTATTAAATATCTAAAACTCATTTAATCATCATGATATCCTTCCTATCATAAATCTTAACCTTGAATTCATAATTCAAATTCAAGGTAGAGTTAGGAGTCAAGTCTTGAGAGTTCTTTCGAGTCTTTTGAGAAAGTCATTTTGAGTCTTTTGAGGAGTCTTCTACAATTTCTAATAACTTGTTTCAATACTCAAGTAAGTGAGTATGAGAATAAGGAAAATGTATTCATGAGTCTACACTATCATCGCGATCCTTCATATCATGAATCATAACTCTTGAATTCATCATTCAAAATCAAGAAAGAGTTAAGAGTAGAGTTCAAGAAAGTCTTTGAGATCAACTATCGATTTGAGCTAAGTTTCGAGGAAGTATGAAAATGATAAAAGTCGTATACATGAGTTTCATATTGTTATGTAGACCATTGTGTCTAGTCGTTCATGCCCATAAATTTCGCATGAACTTCGTAAACTGAGTATCTTTGAGAGGAGTAGTATCTTCAAGTTCTAAGTCTTGAGTATCGAGTTCCTCACCCTTTTGAGATTATATTCCTAATCATGGGACAATTACATGTTACCCATAAAGTCCTTGAGTTGAGTAGTTCATGCCCATAATTACGAATGAACCCTATATGTCGAGCAATCTTGAGATGAGAAGTATCTTTGAGTCCTTGAGTTGAGTAGTTCATGCCCATAATTCCGCATGAATCCTCTGAGTCGAGCATTCATGAAACGGGTATTATCATTGAAGTTCTTGAGTTCTGAGTTGTTGAGTTCCAAGTATTGAGTTCTATGTATGGTTATTGAAAACCTTGAATTGAGTCATTCACGTCTATAATTCGGCATGAATCTTATTTTGAGAAGTCTTTTTACAAATTTTTCTTAACTTGTTTTAAGACATGAGAACTTGAGTTGAGAAAGAGTAGAGTTGAGTTCATTTTTTTAAAAATAATACATGGGAACTAAGTATTCCCAAGAGTAAATGTTTTCACATTTAAAAGAGGATGAAACTGAGATTTCCAAAAGAGTTTTGAGCAGTCGAGTACCATCGCTTTTGAAAGAAAGATTTTGAGTAATAATCTCAAAACCACAGAAAGAGATATATTTTTAAACATATGAGCTAGTTATATTTTGGGAGTAGTATTGAGCACCGATATGGGGGAGAGTTTAGACAACCCGCATCCCCCATAAACCATGTAGCCAACGTGGGTAGAAAGGGTCATACTTTTTAGATGAATCCTTAATGTTTTTTAGCATAGACTAGTGGATCCACTTAGTTGAGGAGTTCTATACCCCGACAAGGTATAGGAAAGTTCTGGCAGCGTGGGCGAGACGTTGTATCATCACATAGCTCATAGTGATGGTTGTCGGTTAGAGAAACTCCCACAGAGATATTTTGTATTCTTATATACAAACAGAGTTATTTTGTATCCTTGCATACAAACTAAGTTATTATTTTATTCTTCAATACATTGAGTTGCTATCTACTATTTTAAAAGCTTTACATATATTGCATATTTTATTGTTGCTTTATCCAGAGTTGAGTATTTTGTTATTGATTTGAGCCATATTTCTCTTAGTTGAGTTGAGCTCTGTTTCACAGAGTCGAGTCTCTTATTTATTGAGTTGAACTATGTTTCTTTGAGTTGAGTTGAGTTGAGTGAGTTGAGAAGAGGTAAGTATGTTTCTTTTACACCAGTTCAAGCTTATGTTTATGCTTTAGAATTCCCCTTACATGCTCGTACATTCCATGTACTGAGCCATTTGGCCTGCATCGTTTCATGATGCAGATACAGGTATTGAGGATCATCAGCAGACGTTTCATTGAGGTCATGGGATATTAAATCAGCTTTGGTGAGCCTTCTTACATTCCGGAGGACTTCACCTTTATCTTACATTTAGTAGTTTTGAGATGTCGTGGGTCTTGTGCCGATATCCTTCTGCAAATTGTAGAGGCTTCATAGATAGACAAAGTTGAGTAGTTTTCGGTATGTATCTTCCTTGAGTTGTTTTTACAAATTCTGAGTTATCTATTGAGTATTTTTCAGATTATATTAAAGTTGAGATTATTGAATTTAATTCAATTTTTAAGCTTTTACATGCTTAAGTTAGTCTTCCGCTTGTAGTCAGCCAGGATGAGGGTTCGCTTGGGAACCAGCAATGGTTCTTGAGTGCCGGCCACGTCCAGGGTGTAGACTCAGGTCGTGATAATTGCACACAACAATAATTTATATATATAGATATATGAAACTCTCATTACTTAAAAGAAATTTGCTCAATCTAACTTTTAAGAATGTTATAACTTTTTCTTACCAATATTAACTTAAATGTTCGATACTAAAAATTGTGACATTAAATTAAATATTGGTAAATAAATTTGTGGTATTTAAGAGGCATATTAAGATGTTTCTATATATAGTGTTGTTGTATTTTTAGTTTCTTGTAGTGAACTAGTGATAGATATTTATAATAAACATTAATTGATATATTTTGATAAAAAACACTATAACACATTAAACTATAAAATCTTTATATTGTCTATGCACACATTTTAGATATTTTATATTTCATACAGAAATGATAGTATGGTGAGAGTCAGTAGGTATTTCGCTACTTCTCAAAAATGGTGGTAATAGAAGGAAATTGAAGTCCAATATAATTTTAACCATATCATTTTTCATCAAAATATATTTCGATGAACCTCCTCGACCCTATCTAGCATCATTCCTATGATATAAAAAACACACACAATAAAAGTCTTATTCAAACGACCAAAAAAGAGCAGGCAAAAAAAGAGCTCAGTTGCACTATTTGTCATCTCTGTTAATCCGTTGAATGTGATGACCCATCGTTCACAATTTAGTGTAAATTGTGTCATTGCTCTTCAAATGCACCATTCGAGAATCAAAACCGGGTGAATAACCATCCCGAACAATTGGTGACTTTGGTTATTCGGTTCTGAATCGAACTGAATAACCTTACGTGTATGTAAATATAATTTATATATTAACAATATGTTAAATATAACCTAGGTCCTAGGCCTCTAGTGACTAGACGACTTTAGGTATTTGCTCTTTAATTATCTGTAACACCCCGAAATTTTTTTGAGCTAAGACTCGAACTATTCTTTGTTGTGAGTAAGATTTTACCGATAAATTTAAATTTTCTTAAGTGTTAAGTTTACTAGATGTAGCACCTTGACTTCCAAAAAGAACTAAAGAGAATTCATTCAAGTCATTCGTAAGTTCTTTTATGTTTTGGGTCAACTTCAAATGACCATAACTTTTAGCACAGGATTAGTTAGGAGACCCATAAGATATCAAATGAAAGATCTCCGAGTCCTCTTTCGAACGCCGCCGAGTTTTCTAACCTCCGAGTTTGGATGAGGGAAATATGTTTGTTTGAGTTCAGCCTGTCCAGTTAAAGAAATTTACATGAATTAATGAGGGGTATTTTGGTCTTTTCCTTACCCCACTAGCCTAGCTCATTTTTGTTAACCTTTTAGGGGTCTAAACTGATTTGAATCAGTTTCAGTTATTCCTAAACGCGCTTAGGGTTTTTGAGAGGAGTTCAAGAGAAGAAAAAGGGAGAAAAGCTTCAAGCGTTCAAGATTCTTGCGATCTTCGAGGGATTTCACTAAGGATTTGATCCTTTCGAGGTATGTGAGCTCTCATAGTGTTGGGTTCATTCATCCACACGCCAATCATGTGATTTTAATCCGTAATTTTGTTCTTGGGGTCGAATAATTGAGTTCTTGATGAGTTTCTTGAAGTTCCGTGTCATAAATCTTTAATAATGAGGTTTGATGAATTATTGAGATGAATGTTAGGAGTTTGAGGGTTGTTTATGAGTGGAGTTTCGTTAACTAAGGTTGGGTATTCGAATCTAGGAGAGTTCGGAAGAAACCATTTCATTCTAGGTGAATTAGGGCCAAAAATCTAAGAAGAAAATTCGTCAGAAATTTCTGGGCAGAGGCGCGCCAGCTGTGCGCCAGAAAAGAGGTTCTGAAGTTTAGGGGCTAGCACCCCGCGCCACTCTGTGCGCCAGGGGTCCTTTTTCCGTCGTTCGCCTCGTCTGAGTTCTTTAAAAGTGTACCTTCACTCCCTTCCTGATTTTACTATTCTAAGTCACATCTAATCATCAAGAGATCCTATATATCATGAATCATAACTCTTGAATTCATAATTCAAATTCAAGAAAGAGTTGAGAGTAGAGTTCAAAAAGTCTTTGAGATAAATTGTGAATCCCTTGAGTTCAATTATCGATTTGAGCTAAGTTTTGAGGAAGTAAGTATGAGAATGAGAAGAGTTGTACCCATGAGTTCTATATTTTCATTGAGACCCTTGAGTCGAGTTGTTCATGTCCATAATTCTGCATGAACTCCATAAATTGTGTATCTTTGAGAGGTGTAGTATCTTCGAGTGCTAAGTTCTTGTGTATTGAGTTCCTAATCCCTTTGAGATTATATTTCTAATCATGGGACTTCCATATGTTATACATGAAAGTCCTTGAGTTGAGTCGTTCATGCTCATAATTCGGTATGAACCCTATGAGTCGAGCATTCTTGAGATGAGTAGTATCATTGAGACCTTGAGTTCTAGAGTTATTGAGTTTTGAGTATTGAGTTCTATATATGGTTATTGAAAACCCTTGAATTGAGTCGTTCACGTCCATAATTCGGCATGAACCCTATTTTGAGAAGTCTGTTACAATTATTTATAATCTGTTTTAAGACTTGAGTAAATGAGGATGAGGATGAGGAGAGTTGAGTTTCATTTTTCAAAATGAATATATGGGAACTAAGTACTCCCAAGAGCAAATATTTATACATTTAAGATGAGAGGAAACTTCAATTTCCAAGTGACTTCATGAGAAGTTTTGAGCACTATCTCTTTTAAGAGAACCTTTTGAGTAATAATCTCAAAGTTTGAAGATGAGGAAATGTTTTTAAACATATGTGCTGAGTAATATTATTGGGAGTAGTATTGAGCACCGATATGGGGACGAGTTCAAAAACCTCAAAGTCCTCATAAATCATGTAGCCAACGTGGGTAGAAAGGGTCATACTTTTTAGATGATTCCTTATTGCTTTTTTAGTGGATCCACTTAGTTGAGGATGTCTGATACTACGACAAGGTATAGGACAGTTCTAGCAGCGTGGGCGAGATGCTGTATCATCACATAGCTCATAGTGATGGTTGTCGGTTAGAGAATCTCCCAAATAAGAATTATTAATGTATTTTTACATACAATTGAGTTATTATTGTATTTTTACATACAATTGAGTTATTATTGTATTTTTACATACAATTGAGTTATTATCTACTGTTTTTAAGAGCTTTCCATATATTGAATCATTTATTGTTGCTTTATCCTTGAGTTGAGTATCTTGAGTTGAGTATCTTTGAGTTGAGTATCTTGAGCTGAGTATCTTCGAGTTGAGTATTTTACCATTGAGTTGAGTATCTTATCCTTGAGTTGAGTATCTTACCTTTGAGTTGAGTATCTTATCCTTGAGTTGAGTATCTTATCCTTGAGTTGAGTATCTTACCTTTGAGTTGAGTATCTTATCCTTGAGTTGAGTATCCTATCCTTGAGTGGAGTTTGAGTTGAGTTGAGTGAGTTTGAGAAGAGGTAAGTATGTTTCTTTTCTATCAGTTCAAGCTTATGTTTATGCTTTAGAATTCCCCTTACATGCTCGTACATTCCATGTACTGACGCCATTTTTCCTGCATCTTTTAAGATGCAGATACAGGTATTCAGGGTCATCAATAAACGCTCCGTTGATGCCACTTGCAGTCCAGTTAGCTTTGGTGAGCCTCCTTGCTTCCGGAGGGTTCCAGTTTTATCTGCAGTTATTAGGATGTCGAGGGTCTTGTCCCGATAATCCTTCTATAATAGTAGAGGCTTCATAGATAGTTTAAAAGTCGAGGAGTCTATCATTATTCCCTTTGATGTTATAAAGTTTTTAGTTCATGAGGCATTTAACTAATACTTGTTAAATTATTTTCAGACGATTATTGGAGTTGAGTTTAAGTTAAGTTTTAAAAGTTATTTCTCTGCTTCATGAGTTTCCATTTTGCTTGAGTAATGTCTTCCGCTGAGTAATGAGCCTGGCCAAGGGTTCGCTTGGGAACCAACAATGGTTTTCGAGTGCCAGTTACGTACAGGGTGTAGGCTCAGGGCGCGACATTAGACTTTGATTAATTAAGTTTAAAATTATAAGATACTATAATAGATACTCTATCAAACAACCCAACAAAACTTATGCAAGAACTCATATTAAATGTTTAGGATCAAACGATACGAAATGGTCTAATTTTTTTTAAAAACAACAAATCGAACCGTCCCGATGACACCCCTACTTTAGTTGACATAATATATGAATACAACCAAATCAGTGTGTAAAGGATATTTGTATAGCCTTTTAAAAAATAATTTCTTCTTGTTTCTCTCTTTTCCATCACTTTCTTTACCTTACACCATCATATAGTCTCTATGGCTACCAATATACCATTGATACCACCGCCACTGTAATAACCATTATATTTTCTTCTTTTTTTGTCCGATATGAAAATCATCACTACCACCATTTCTTCCTTTTTATTGTTGAATCTTTAATTTCTTGTAGTGATTGAGAGATGCTTATTATTTTGATAAAATAATAATACGAACAAAAAAACTATATATCACACCTTAAACTACAAATATATAAGGTAAAAAATATTTATATGTATTGTCAATGCACACATTTTAGATCCTTTTATTTAAATTTCATATAGAAATGATAGAAAAAGTTGGCTGGTATTTCTCTATTTTTCTAAGATGGTAGTGAGAAAAGGAAGCCGCAGTCCAATTCAAAGGCTACCAAGGCCATTATCTCATTCTTCTGGATAGCATCATTGCTAATCTTGTCACTCTTAGTATGCCCACACATCTATCTCAACATCCTTATCTATGCAACATGCATCTTCTAAACACGTGTGTTCTTTCAAACACTCCACCCCACACAACAAGAACTTAATACTAGTTAATCATGATAATTATACTTCATTATATCATATGAGAGTCCCCATCAATTGGTGATCACATGATCCAATGAATTTAGAAACAAGTAATGATTCTTAAACTCATTGGATCATATCATCAATATTTTACTAGTCATCGCATCATAATGTCTCACAAATTAGTATTTCTTAACATAATAATATGTAATCAATTACTTATGATTACTATATAAGCAATGGACCTCAGAGCACCACCTTAGAACAAGGATGTGCTTTGAGAACCATTACTTATTCTTAATTTTTTTGGATCATCTCACCAGTTTATGGGTGTCACGACCCAGGGGTACCCCTAGATGTAACATGGCATACAGAACCCCGAAGGACTCCATACAAGCCACTTAGTCCTCATAACATAATAAGTAGAACAATAAGAGTAAAACAATAGTCCAAGTCCAAAACATTTTATAAACGAAAAGCGGAAGTCTAAAACACTTGTGTCATCATAGTCATCTATTACAATAGAATGAAATTGGGCCTAGCCCATACATCATGTCCAAAAGAAAAATACATGAAAGAAACTAAAATAATGAAATCCATCCTCGAAGAATGAGGACTCACCAAGCTCAGAAATCAACCAAGTCAACCACTAGCCACGAAACTGAGAACCCTGAATATCGAACCCTACATTAGGGAAAAATGAAGGCAAGAGTATGTGTTAGTACAAAATAATGTATCAAGTCTGATAGCCATGCATAAATCAATTAAAACATGCTAAAAGGGACATTTCATTTCATGACATGCAATTGACCAAGCTAAAACATGATATAAATGTGTTAGAAAACATAAGTCATAACATCATGGTCAATGCAAGCTAACATCATCTTTAAAGCCTTTGAACACATATGAGATACTTCTTGAAGTAACCTCAGTTCATTATTAATGTGGGAAATTAGCCTTAACTGACATAGAGACCATGTGAGTTATAATATGATCCCCTGGTGTCTCCGATACTGAAAAGGGTTGTCTCACTTGCCAAGGTAGAACCATGAACTTCTAGCTTAAGTGGATCCACTAGCTAATCAACCTATGGGGACACATAGTTAAGGAATAAGGAGATTGCTACTAGAAACCTGGCCTCTACTACAGGAGAGCTTCCATCTCAAGAGATTGCTTCTAGAAACCAGTCATCTACAACGGGAGAGCTTCCATCTCACTATCAATATCCACTCGGAGCTAAGAATATATCCCACGGAATAGTTATTAAGTCTTGACTTAACTCATAATTCATGGAAAGATGTCCTTGGACAACCAATCCAAGCTAGTTCATTAGGATAGCTCTTACTCTTTGATTCAATTAGGTGAAAAAGTCTTTCAATCTACGAATCCTTTCTATGTGAGAAAACCTTTCACATCTTACTCTTATGTGTACATGAGAAAACCTTTCAATAACACATCATGATCATCATCATTGGTACTTTACTCTCAAAGAACCCTTATAGCATCTGCATAGATTTCATAAGAAAATGCATAAGTCTATAATTTACCTCTTGAGGTTCAAAATCCACTTTCACTCATCAATGCTTTGAAAACATGGGTTAGATACGGATTTCATCATCAATACATGTAAAGCTAGCAATACATGTTTAATTTCATAAAACTCTTCCTTGAAGATCAAAATCCCACATCATATAGTTCATAATTTGAAAACATGGGGATTACATGGGTTCATGGGGCAATCATCATAAAAATCATAGTATTTCATCAATTCATGCATAAAAGATCATAATTCAATCATTTAAATCAATAATTATAGGATCCCATGCTAGTTGAAGAAACCCTAACTCAATTGGGAATTCTACCTTTGAAAATAGAGGAATTTGGGAACTCCATGGATGGAAGGAATCCATGGATAAAAACTATTATATCTTGAATCCAAATGCTAGCCTTCAATGGAGGAATTGAGACCTTGACTTGAAACCCTAGGTGAATCCTTCTTCTTTTCAACTTTCTAGACAGAGAAATATTTGAGATGAGATTTGGTTTTCTTTTGTGAATTTGGAAGAATGAAGTCAATGGGCTAATTTGGGGTTTTAAAATACTTATATAGGGGTCTTAATGAAGGGTAAAATGACGTAGTATAGGAACTAATTAATTAGGAAAAGACCTAATTGCCCCTGGAAAATAACGGTCAGCTGCCACCGACGGACCCCAGTTGACGTACCGTTTTCTGACCTACGGTCCATCCTGGTGGACCGTCGATGGGTTCAGAAGGTTGAAATTTGGGCCATCGAACCACGGACCGTGCCTGACCATGGTCCTGAACCTTAACATCTCCCTTAGGTAGGGCCATCCACAGACCACTCCTACAGTCTGCGGTCCCATCCACGGGCCGTGGGTGGCCTCCGTGGCTGGCCTCTGCAACTTCCCAAAATCTGATTCTTTTCCCTTTTTCGGATACGGGGTGTTACAATATCTCCCCATTGGGACCATTCGTCCTCGAATGAGATTTAAACTGGTTCTAAAAGAGTAGGAAGGAAACTAAACCCAACCTAACAATACAATGCATGTAACCAAGGAGGAAATATCGACTCCAAGCTAGGACGTTCTCAAAACATCATAGAGAGGTGAAACTAACTCTATCAGCCCATCATGCATGCCATGCAGAAATCAAGATGGAAACATCAACTCTAAGATAAACATACTCAATGCATCACATGGAAGTAGGAACTACATCTAACATCTCCAAGCTAAAAGCATGCTCAACACAATCTCATGGAGCTCATATGCACTTCACTCTCAAAAAACATATCTAAAGCATGTTCATTAATTCATCTCATGAAGTCTATAGGAAACTCATACTCAATGCACAACAACATGAGGAAAATCAATCATGTAAACTCATTTTCTTTCAAAGTACAAGTTTTTCATGAACATGCATAACATAAGGAAATCATGGAAACACATTACACATGCCTCCAAAACAAAAGACAAACCACGAGGAACTCATCACCCCAAGCTAGAGTAGGAGTAGAAAGAAAAAGATGAGGATATCGGGACATCATATCAGTCTCGGCCTCCTAAGTAGCAACCTCAACTAATTAATTCCTCCACAAAACTTTCACGGAAACTACTTCTTTATTTCTCAACTTCTTGACTTGCCGGTCTAGAATCTCAACCGGAACTTCCTCATAAGAAAGATTTTCATCAACTCCCAACCCTTCTGAGGAAACTATGGATGTCGGCTCACCAACACATTTCTTCAACATAGAGACATGGAAAACTAGATGCACCGATGCCAACTCATTTGGCAGATCTAGCTCATAAGCAACCATACCAATACGCCTCGAAATCTGATATGGGCCTACATATCGGGGACTCAAGTAAACCCAATCATGAACATCAAATTCAAGATCCCTTCTTCTCACGTCGGCATATGACTTTTGCCGACTTTGAGCCTTTTTCAACCTTTCTCTAATGAGTCAAACATTCTCAATGACCTCATGTACCAATTCGGGACCTATTAGGGAAACTTCACCCACCTCAAACCAACCTATGGGAGATGTACACCTTCTACCATATAAGGCCTCAAATGGAGCGATAACAATACTCGAGTGATAGCTATTATTATAGGCAAACTCAATCAATGGCAAATGGTCATCCCAATTACCCTTAAAATCAATCACACAAGCCCTCAACATATCTTCCAAAGCTTGGATAGTACGCTCCGCTTTCCCATCAGTTTGGGGATGAAAGGCCGTACTAAGCCTAACACGAGTACCAAGACCCTTTTGGAATGAATTCCAAAACTGAGAAGTGAATTGGGTACCACGATCGGAAATAATGGACAAAGGTACTCCATGCAACCTTACCATTTCTCTCAAGTACAACTTGGCATAATCCTCCACCAAATCGGAAACCTTGACGGGAAGGAAATGATCTGATTTCGTCATCCAATCTACAATAACCCAAATAGAGTCATGTTGTCACCGGGTGCGAGGTAAACCAACAATAAAGCCCATATTCAAGTCTTCCCACTTCCAAGTAGGAATGCTAATATCTTGGGAAAAACCTCCCGATTTCTGATGCTCAACCTTTACTTGTTGGCAATTTGGACACTTAGCCACAAATTCTGCAATATCCTTCTTCATCCCATTCCACCAACAGACTTCCCGTAAATAACGGTACATCTTGGTGGCTTCCGGGTGAATGGAATACCGTGAACTATGGGCTTCTGACAAGATCTTTTCCCTCAAGTCATCAACATTCGGAACACATAAACGACCTTGGTATCTAAGTACACCATGTCCCCCTTGGAAGAAAGCCTCAATGGATTTCTTAAGCACTGCTTCTTTCAATGTTACCAAAATTGGATCAAGACCTTGCTTGGCTTTCACATCCACCAAAGAAGACAATTCGAAACCATTGTGGACCATCACACCACTTTGGTGGAGTCCACCAATTGAACACCTAATCGAGCCAATCTATGAACATCTCGAACCAACTCTTTCTTTTCTTCCTCAATATGAGCAACAATACCCATAGATAACCAATTAAGAGCATCCTCCACCACATTAGCTTTACCGGGGTGGTAAAGAAAACTAATGTCATAATCCTTCAATAACTCAAACCACCTTTTTTGGCGAAGATTTAGATCTTTTTTATTAAACACATATTGCAAACTCTTGTGGTCGGTAAACATATCTACATGAACTCCATACAAATAGTTCCTCTAAATCTTTAAGGCAAAAATGACCGCCACTAATTCAAGGTCGTGAGTAGGATAATTATTCTCATGAATTTTAAGTTGCCTTGAGGCATAGGCAATAACTTTCCCATTTTGCATAAGTACAGACACTAGCCCAATTCTCGAGGCATCACAATAAACCACAAAATCATACGTCCCTTCCGGTAAGGTCAACACCAGAGCGGAAGTAAGTCTATCTTTCAACTCTTGAAAACTCTTTTCACAAGTTTCAGACCATATGAACTTAGCCTTCTTTTGAGTCAAAGCTGTCAAAGGAGAGGCAATTAAAGAAAATCCCTCAACAAATCTTGTTAGATACTTTCTCGGCCATTAGATACTTTCTCGGCCAAAGGATCGACCAGAACTTGAGGATCTTATGGAGGAGCTTCTTGTTCCGCATTCTCCCTCACATTCCTTCTAGCATAAGCTCTTTGGGTAGCCATATCCTGAAGAACATAGGATAAGGATTAGGAGAGAGGCCTTATAGAGTTAAACTTTATCGCACGACTTAAGAGTAATGAAAAAAGTGGAGTTTCCTAATCATCTTGTAGCCTCTCATTCATAAATGTGGCGCGCTTCACACTTATGAACAAGACTCTACTAGATGTGGCTTATGAGACATCCTAGGATCATTCTAAACCTTGTGCTCTGATTACCAAGTTTGTCACGACCCAGGGGTACCCCCTGGATGTAACATGGTGTGTAGAACCCCGAAGGACTCCATACAAGCCACTTAGTCCTCATAACATAAGAAATAGAACAATAAGAGGAAAACAATAGTCCAAGTCCAAAACATTTTATAAATGAAAAGCGGAAGTCTAAAATACTTGTCTCATCATAGTCATCTAATACAATAGAATGATATCTGGCATAGCCCATACATCATGTCCAAAAGAGAAATACATTAAAGAAAGTAAAATAATGAAATCCGTCCTCGAAGCATGAGGACTCACCAAGTTCTGAAATTAACCAAGTTAACCACTAGCCACGAAACTGAGAACCCAGAATATCAGACCCTACATTTGGGGAAAATAAAGAAACAAGTATGCGTTAGTACAAAATAATATACCAAGTATGATAGCCATGCATAAATCATTTAAAACATGCTAAAAGAAACATTTCATTTCATGACATGCAATTGACCAAGATAAAACATGATATAAAAGTGTTAGAAAACATAAGTTATAACATCATGGTCAATGCAAGCTAACATCATCTTTAAAGCCTTTAAACACATATGAGATACTTTTTGAAGTAACCATAGTTCATTATTAATGTGGAGAATTAGCCTTAACCGACATAGAGACCATGTGAACTATAACATGATCCCCCGGTGTCTCCCACACCGAAAAGAATTATCCTACTTGCCAAGGTAGAACCATGAACTTCTAGCTTAAGTGGATCCACTAGCTAATCAACCTATGGGGGAACATAGTTATGGGATAAGGAGATTGCCACTAGAAACCCAGCCTCTACTACGAGAGAGCTTCCATCTCCAGAGATTGCTTCTAAAAACCCGGCCTCTACTACGGGAGAGCTTCCATCTCACTATCAATATTCACTCGGTGCTAAGCATAAATCCCACAGAATAGTTATTAAGTCTTGACTTAACTCATAATTGATAGAAAGATGTCCTTGGACAACCAATAAAAGCTAGTTCATTAGGATAGCTCTTACACTTTAATTCAATTAGGTGAGAAAGCCTTTCAACCTAAGAAATCCTTTCTATGTGAGAAAACCTTTCACATCTTACTCTTATGTGTACATGAGAAAACCTTTCAATAACACATCGTGATCATCATCATTGGTGCTTTACTCTTAACTCACCCTTAAAACATTTGCATAGATTTCATAAGAAAATACATAAGTCCATAATTAACCTCTTGAGGTTCAAAACCCACTTTCACTCATCAATGCTTAAAAAACATGGGTTAGATATGGATTTCATCATAAATACATGTAAAGCTACAAATACATGCCTAATTTCATAAAACTCTTCCTTGAAGATCAAAATCCCACATCATATAATTCATAACTTGAAAACATGGGGATTACATGGGTTCATGGGGAAATCATCATAAAAATCATAGTATTTCATCAATTCATGCATAGAATATCATAATTCAATCATTTAAATCAATAATGAAAGGAACCCATGCTAATTTAAGAAAGCCCTAAATCAATTGGGGAATTCTACCTTTGAAAATAGAGAAATTTGGGAACTCCATGGATGGAAGGAATCCAGGGATGAAAACTATCATACCTTTAATCCAAATGCTAGCTAGCCTTCAATGGAGGAATTGAGACCTTGCCTTGAAACCCTAGGTGAATCCTTCTTCTTCTTCAAGTTTCTAGAGAGAGAATTATTTGAGATGAGATTTGGTTTTCTTTTGTGAATTTGGAAGAATGAAGTCAATGGTCTAATTTGGGGGTTGAAAATACTTATATAGGGATCTTAATGAAGGGTAAAACGACATAGTATAGGAACTAATTAATTAAGTAAAGACCCAACTGCCCCTGAAAAATAACTGTCAGTTGCCACCGACGGACCCCAGTCGACGGACCGTGGTCTGACCTATGGTCTGTCCTGGTGGACCGTCGATGGGTTCAGAAGGTTGAAATTTGGGCTATCGAACCACGGACCGTGGTCTGACCTACGGTCCATAGGTCTGGCCGTGGGCCTGAGCCTTTACATCACCCTTAGGCAGGGCCATCCACGGACCACACCTACGGTCCGTGGTCCCATCCACGGGCCGTGGGTGGCCTCTGTGGCTAGCACCTGCAACTTCCCAAAATCTGATTCTTTTCCCTTTTTCGGATATGGTGTGTTACAATGGGGCACTCATATGCTATAATAACATATTATTTTCATGTTTAAATATTGTTGAGTTCCTTATTTTTTTGTAGAACACTCTCATATAATATAACAGAGGATTATAAATTTTATTTATTATTGTTTTTAGCCAGAAATTATTGTAATGTCCCATTTCTTATGAATTTGTTTTTAATTGTGAAATAACCATTTTCCCGTTCCCTTACCATTTTCATGCTTAGTTTGTATTTTGAGAATTGTACTGTGGTCCCGATGTGATCGGGTGTGTTTTGGTGGTTTTTCCCCTTTTGAGTTGAGAATTCTTGATATGGTTGACTATGGTCAACATTTTGAGTTCCGTGCATCAGATGAGAATTCTATCAATTACATCATGTCCGAAACGATGAGTTTAATTTGAGCTAGTAAGGTGGTTGGTAAGGTTTCAAAGGCCTTAGGTTGAGTTTTGGGTGTTAAGGCTAGAAGTTGAGTTTTAAGCCTTAAGAGTGGTTTGAGAGGGTATTTCCATCATTTGATCTCTTTTTGGAAATCCGACGATTCCATTGAGTCTGAAATGTTGAATTTAGTGTGGTAGCATGTCTAGTTTATTTTTATCGAACTCCGAACAATTTCTGAGGGTCCATTCAGAGACATTTTTCCTTGTGTTGAGTTGTTGGTTTTCAGTTTCTGGTGCATGTCATTTCTTACCTTCGTGATCGCGGCCCATAGGCTCGCGGTCGCAATGTACAGGAAAAAAGGTCATTTGCGAGAGGAAATTTGGTCGTTAAATGTCCAAATGCGGTCGCTAAATGTCACTAACGACTGGATCAAATACGGTCATCATCGGTCGTTAAAAGTCCCGATATTAAAATTTAGCGACCGTATTTCAAATCGGTCATTAAAAGTATATTTAACGACCATATAAATTCCGGTCATTATATGTCCTCTTTAGTGACCGGGTTTGTCCTCTTTACAAGTACTTTTAACGTCTAAAAATTCTTTCGTTAAATGTATGTAAATCCAATGCCAATATTATTAACGACCGAATTTCTTATCGTTAATGAAAATTTCAATATTTTATAATAAGCCAATTATAAAAAAACAAAGACCCCATTTTCATTTCTATTAGACAATCATTTAGACTAGTAAATATATTAATTATTTAATATACGAAAACAATCAAAAATATACTAAATAATTAAATTCATTAAATAAAACTTCATTATCAATACAACGAACTAATTAAAGAAAGATATATCATATTCAAGTTGCATGACATATCTTTATCAACTCCTTAAAAGAGAAAAATTGTAATATATATAAACTATAAGATATCGTCTTTAATCTATCCATAACAAAAGAAGCTTATGTCAATTTAGTAAGAAAGAATAATTTCTTAAAGAAGAGAGATAAAACCTCAACATGTTTACCAAAAAGAGTGCAAAAGATTAAAATTTCTAAAAAAATAAAATCTTGAACAATAACTTATAGGCTCTTCCTAACTTCTATTAACTATATATTTAACGATTTTCTATAGTGATGAACAGTGAGTAGCATAAGGACAACAAAGTAAAAGATACTAACAAGTTACAAGTTTTACAAACCAGTAACTCTTGCTGCTTTGGATGACAAGGGGGAGAATAAAAAATTTCAAACAGAACTAAGTGTACAAATATAATAGATGAAGCCATCAATACAAATTCCACTTATTCATTCTACAACAAAATGGAGTACAACATAATTTGGAATATTAAGGTAGTCTTCCATGTGGCCTTGCCTAGCTGTAACTTAACATGAGAATTTTTTTTTAAAAGAGCAGAGAGCCCAATGTTATTACTAAGGATATAGCCTATGCATGTAGTGTTAGAGTTTCACCCAGGATTAGAACCCTCATATCTACTTTCAGTTTTTGTTTGGACTAAGTAGAGAGTTTTTTGCTGTATTTATTGGATAGATGGCTTTGTTAGCTAGTTATGGTGCCTCTAATCATTTTCCATTGGTGATAAATGAAACTGTTATTTACCAAAACAATGGAAATTTTATTACGACTTTCTCACATCCTCTTCAGGGTCCTAGTAATAACCACATTAAAGCTATTGCAGTGAAATTCATAAGTTAGTGGTGTATTGCAACCGTTTCGACAACATACATATAGAATTTGACTCTATGAAAATCACAAACATGTTTATAACCAAGGGTACTGCCAACCTGGAGTTGATAGATACTACCAAGATTTTGAGCAATGCTAATTATCATATATCTCATTGCTTGAGAGAAGAAAATAATGTTGACCACGTAACTAAATTAGCTGCTACCATTGGAGATGGGACCGTCTACCTCTTATAAAAACAACTAAAAAGGGGGGTTAAAGGTTTAAAATTACTAGACATATGACAATTTCCCTCGGTAAGAATAAGTAGCTATGAAAAGTATAAATTTTTATTAGTTAATATTATACATGCTTAGTATAAAAGGAAGGTGTATAGGTTAATCCTTTCATGATAATTTTTTGTGCTATTGGTTTCATGTGTTCCTTCAACATGCTAGAGGTTAGGTAAATGTCCGCTCTAACTACTTGTAACTTTGTACTCAGTAAACAAACAATCAAAAGGAATGACGGAAAAATTTAAAAGCTACACAGCCAACAGAGAAGTGTCCCCTCTAACTACTTGTAACTATGTAATTAATCCAAGAAATGAATAAATAAGATTCACTATAGAACCATAAAATCAAATTCATAATACATGAACAAAAATAGAAACTTACCTCGATGAGAAGAGCACTAAGAATGCGTGTTGCTTTATCAGTAGAAGTTGACAAGAACTAGACCAACATATGAGCAAGTTTGATGAGAAAGAAGTGTTGAGTAGTAACGAGAGAAGACTGGAGTTCTTATTTTATAACATGCTAGTGCTGAATAAATTTTCAACATTAAACAATATACTAAGTTTGCTTTAAATATATAATAAGAAGAAGCTATCAAGCTAAGGCAACAATAAAAGTTATAATAGTCCAGTAGTAAGGCAAGAAGAAATATATGTACACACTTCACATTATAATTGACCACCAACTAAACACCTAAGGGCTCTAGACCAATATTTCATCATCAGTTCACATCAACTAACATAACCAACAAGGAAGTCATTGTTGGCAACAACAGTCCAGATGCAATAATAGTTTTATCATATGATTTTCATCAAAAATAGTTTTATCATATGCTTTTTATCAAAAATAGTTTTATCATATGCTAAAGCAGGCAAGCAGTAGGTTGTATACTTCAATTTTTTTATAAAAAAAATAGTAAGCTGTAAGCACTTCGCAGAAAACATCAATTTGAGGAAACAATAGAAGTTAGAATAGTTCAGCCATTCGGCAAGAAGAAACAGATGCACACCCTTCACATTATTATAATGCAAATGAGTCCAGAAATCATCTCATGTGGGAATGTCCTTTTTCCAAGAATCTATGGTTAAGACTCCCCAAATGGTTACACAAAGAGGAATTGATAATAGACACATGAGACCAATTCATGCACTATACTGTTAGCAACTTAAAAGAGAGATCACAACATGCTCAGATTTTAAAAATAATCCTCGCAAAGTTCACTCATTTTTTAGGGATTGAAAGAAATGAAAGGATATTTGAGAAGAAAGTGGTGTATATGTGCAATGTGAGAGCAACTAGTGAAATTAAAACCTTAGTCCAAGACTACAAATTTTAAGTTCATAACATAATTAAATAGTTTAGCTATAGCTTGATGTTTTATGTGCCTTTTTAACTTTTTGTAGGCCAGTTGTGTTAACTGGACCTCGGCTTTGTAAATATTTTCCCCTTTGGTGATTGATGAAAGTTTCAATTACCCAAAAAAAAACTAAATACCAAAGGACACTAGACCAATACTTAATCATCTGTTAGCATAACAGAACCAACAAGCTACTAACAGTTGTTAGTAACAACTAAGGCAACAACATATGCTAAAGCAAACAAGCAAAAGGTTGTATACTTTAGTTTTAAAAGAAAACATCAGGTTGTAAGTACTAAGTAGAGGAATTGGATGTAAAGGTGCTTGTACCTGATAGAGAATGTAACTCTTAAAACCTCAGATGCAAGAACTCAGAAGAGATGACAGAGTACATAATTCTAAATATAAACACCCTTCTGGAGAATTACTTAATGACAAACCCTGTGGATACGAAACTCAAAGGGAGTGTTTAATGTAAGTTTTGCTTTAGACACAGTGAAGAAGAGAGGAAACGTAACACCTCAGATTCGAGAAAGGCTAAAAAGGGGTCAAGTAGGAAACTCACAAACCAAAACTAGACCATGGAACCCTCCACGGAGCCCCAGAGGGGCTGTGAAAGAGACCACGATCCATGAGAGGGCTCGTGTTAAGTCCCAGGACCTGTTGTACTGGCGTCCCTCCCACAGAATCCTAGACAGCCCGTGGAGAGGTTGACGGAATGTCAAGTAGGTCATCAAGTGGTCGTTAGGAGGGGGACTTCTCCCCTAGCCATTGGTCAAGGACCACCGACGGCTAGACGGTCCGTGGTACCATTGACGGGCCATGAAGGCCGCCGTGAAAGTGGTGAAGGAAGGCCCTCAGTCAAGGCCTCTTCACGACCCATTGGACGTCTAAGCCTCTCAGTAGGGGGTGGCGCGTCGCGCCAAGGAGGGCAACTGAGGGATGGCGCTCTGCGCTAGCAGTGCGCCATGATGCATTCCTAGTCGCCCAGGGGTTTGCGCCCTGCGCTAGGGTCGTATGTCCCAGTTCTCTTCCATTTTTCATTCCATATGTTATCCCTCCTATCGTGTATTATTTTCCATACTGATATTAACTATCCTAAGCTCCATAAATCCTTAAGAGATCATGTATATCCTAATCATAACTCTTGAATTCACATTCCAAATTCAAGGTAAACTGAAGAGGAGAGTTTAAGAAAGTCTTCGAGTCAAATTGTGAATCCCTTTGAGATCAACTATCGATTTGAGCTAAGTTTTGAGAAAGTAAGGATGAGAATGAGAAGAGTTGTACGCATGAGTTTTATATTGTCATTTAGACCCTTGAGTCGAGTTGTTCATGTCCATAATTCTGCATGAATTCTATGAATGGAGTGTTCTTGAGAGGAGGAGTACCTTCGAGTTCTAAGTTCATGAGTATTGAGTTCCTAACCCTTTTTGAAACTATATTTCATAATTATGAGATTACCATATGTTATACATGGAGGTACCTGAGTTGAGTCGGTCATGCCCATAATTCCGCATGAACCCTATGAGTCGAGAATTCTTGAGATGAGTAGTGTCATTGAGTCCTTGAGTTCTGGAGTTATTGAGTTTTGAGTATTGAGTTCTATATTTGGTTATTGAAACCCTTGAATTGAGTCGTTCACGTTCATATTTCGGCATGAGCCCTATTTTAAGAAGTTTTTTACAATTAATTTTAATCTTTTTTAAGACTTGAGTAAATGAGTATGAGGATAAGGATGAGTATGAGGAGAGTTGAGTTTCATATTTTCGAAATGAATTTAAGGGAACTAAGTATTCCCAAAAGTAAATGTTTTTACATTTAAAATGAGAGGAAACTTTGATTTTCAAATGAGTTCATGAGGAGTTTTGAGCACTTTCTCTTTTAAGAGAACCTTTTGCGTAAAAATCTTAAAGTTTTAGGATGAGAAAATATTTTTAAACATATGAGAATGAGTAATATTTTTGGGAGTAGTATTGAGCACCGATACGGGAACAAGTTCAGACAACTCAAAGTCCTCATAAACCATGTGTGACAACATGAGTAAAAAGGGTCATACTTTTTAGATGATTCCTTATTGCTTTTAAGCATAGCATGGTGGATCCACTTAATTGAGGATGTCTTATACTCCGGTAAGGTATAGGACATTTCTGGCATCATGGGTGTGACGTTGTATTATCACATAGCTCATAGTGATGGTTGTCGGTTAGAGAATCTCCTAAATAAGAGTTATTATTGTATCTTTACATACAATTAAGTTATTATCTTCTGTTTTAATAGCTTTCCATATATGGCATCTTTAATTGCTGCTTTATCCTTGAGTTATGTCATTTTAACTTTTGGTAGGCCAGTTGTGTTAACTGGACATCGGCTTTGTAAATATTTTCCCCTTTGGTGATTGATGAAAGTTTCAATTACCAAAAAAAAACTAAATACCAAAGGACACTAGACCAATACTTAATCATCTGTTAGCATAACAGAACCAACAAGCAAACAATTGTTAGTAACAACTAAGGTGACAACATATGCTAAAGAAAACAAGCAGTAGGTTGTATACTTTACTTTTAAAAGAAAAAATCAGGTTGTAAGTACTAAGAGGAGGAATTTCATGTAAAGGTGCTTGTACCCGATGGAGAATGTAACTCTTAAAACCTCAAAAGAAAGAACTCTTGAAGAGATGATAGAGTTCATAATTCTAAATATAAAACACCCTTCTGGAGAATTACTTAATGACAAACCCTGTGGATACGCAACTCAAAGGGAGTGTTTAATGTAAGTTTTACTTAGGACCTCTGAATACGATCACAAATCTAATAAAGCTTCTAAAGTGTGGTATCTTGGGAAACCAAATCCTTAAGGTACAAATATCGCAAGCACTCTTTCAAATCGCATAATTCAAGAGGAGTTGTTGGGGAGACAACATTGTGTTCGAAGGTGACTATCATTGAATTCCGGGATACTGGAGTGGACAGAAGATATCCTAAGCAAAAATGGGCAAAGTTTAAACAATGCTAACATTCGTGATGCTGTATTTGCTTCTCTTTTTACTTATAATCAGAACACCAATGTTATACAAGCCTTTTGTGAGGCTTGGTGTCCCCAAACAAAAACATTACTTACATCTGCCGGAGAAGCATCCATATCTCTTTGGGATTTGCATACTCTTGGTGGCTTGCCAATTAGCGGAGTCCCTTACGAGGAAGTGGTCCCTAATGCCATAGTATATGTTCCTCGAACTTGCGAGTATATGTTTGCCACCTTCCATCATTTTAAAGAGGAAAATGATAGTAATATAGGGGTCTCCTTTAGTGAATGGATACAATTTTTGTGCAAGAAGGAACTCAAATATGAGCTCGCTCCCCCAAGGAAAGAGAAGAAGTCTCGACGCTTGTCATCAACACATAATCCAACAGGTGAAATTTCAACCGAGATAAACACATAGTCAGGGGCTCAAGAGACGGTATTTTCTAAGCTTGGAGCGCAACGCCAAAAATATGAGACTTATCATATGGCCTTTTTGTCATGTTTGTTATGTGCCTTTCTATTTCCATCTGAAGAAGGAAATTTCATTCGACCTGAAACTTTCAAGATAGCAAGCTTCATGGCGAATGGTCGAAAGGTTAGCCTTCCGGTCCCGATCTTAGCGAGCATCTATCATGGCTTGAATAAAATTTCGAATTCTTCAAAGTTAGACCATATAAATGTTTGTTTTCACATTCACTATGTTTATGGTTGGCTTTCTTACTATCTCAAGACACACTATCCGCTTACTAGTGGGCCTTCTTTCCCACGAATGGTGGTATATTCTGGGGAAGGTGCTGCAAAATATTTTGACCAAGACGAGGCAATGAATCTTGTTCATCTGAGGGAAATCATTGTATGGAATGCAACCATGCTTAGTAGGCCTCACCCAACCTATTATGTTGATGATAGAAAAACGTCAGAGTTAGAGTCAACTTATTTTATGAGCCTTTGTTTCAATTATCTTCCATTAAGGGGTGGAGGTTCCTTCGTCATCGAGCCATATAGTCCGCATTGAATTTAGTAGCCAATTTGGTTTCCATCAAGATGTTCCTGGTTATTTAGAAAATGATATTCGTATTAAGTCGCTCGATGATGGCCTGATATATTGGCGCATTTTCATATCACATGTAACTATGTCTAAAGCAACATTTCCTCCAGCGATAACCTCCACGAAGAAGCTTTACACTTCCCGATATCCATCTTTGTAGGAGAGATCCCATGGAAAATTTCTTGAAGATAATTTGGAAGTTTTGGTGGAGAAAGTTGGGTCAAACATTGTTACCATTTTAGAAAGTAAAAGTCAAGATATTGATAAGACACTTTGAAAAGTCAATATACCACTTGCTCCCCATCATCAAAGTAAGAAGATTAATTCCTCTAAGCCATCTAAGAAAGAAGTAGTTCACACTTCTACTGATAAAGAGAAATGTCCCCAAATTCTTATCTCTAGTAAACGAACCTTTCAAGAAACAAGCAAAACTAGCAAGGATTGATGTTGCAAGAGGCAAAGGGTTGAATCATCTGGGGCTGAAGTTGTTGATTTAGGAGTCGTAGAAGTCCAAAGTGTTGATAGTCCTTCAAGATCATTGACAATTCAGAGAGACAAGGTTTTCTTCTTCTTTTTTCTTTTTGAAAAAAATTACGAATCTCTTATCTTTGAGTCTTGAATAAATGACTTTGCTAACCCGCCCTTTTTATTTGTAGGTAAACACTACCGAACATTCAATGGGATCACCACGTGAAAGGCCACAAGTTAGCGATGAGTCTACTGTAATATCAAGACCTAAGGCAAAATAAACTTCAAATTCTGAGCAAGAAAACATACATCATCTACTTCTCGTGACCAAACTTTAAAAGGGTTAACTCCTAATTCAAATGATCTTTCTCGAGTTCTTCCAAAGTTGAATGGACCTATTTCTATCTTCGAAGGAAAAGGTGTTGTGTTCAACTACAGAAGGAAGTACATCTTGGGTCTTTGGGAAGAGATTTGTGGAAAACTTTCTAGAACCTCTGTAGACAATATTTCATCTTACAAAGATGATATTTGTGAGATATTCAAGGAGATGAGTGGGATGCATTTATTAGATACCATTGAAGAGCTTGGTGGATTCTCTTTTTGAGCATGCTACTTCCTATGATCAAGAACACTATAATTTTGTAGACAAGGCCCATGAAGAATATGAAGATGGAGTTGCTTTCCAATGCCAAGGAGCGTCTTGAATCATTCAGAGTAGAAGAGGGTGAGAAGGCAAAACACGTTTCTTCTAACAAGAAATCGCTAAAGGAGGTTAAGCGAAAGCTAGAAACTTAACAAGGAGAGCGAGAAGGACTTGAAGTTGTTTTAGAAGCTGCTAAGAAGAATGTTGAGGAGATTCAAGACAAGATTTTAGCTACAGATGATGAGATATCATCTTATGAAAATATGAATTTATTAACGCCCGAAGATTCAATTCGTTTGGAGAAGAAAAGAGAGCGCTTGGAGGCTAGTCGCCAAGATTTGACCAACTATAAGTTACGCTTAGGTTAGTGTTTTCTTTGTCTTCCTTTTTTTTTTACTTTCTTTAGAATTTGATTGATGTTTTAGACAATTTTATGGTAATAAAGTTCCTTCTTTTTTTCCCGTCTGATATCATGCATTTTTATTACATTCTCTGACTTGAATTTACTCTTTTAATTTTTGATTGCAAGCTTATTAGTAATTCAAAGTCATTCCATATTTTTCATGCCAATAAGAATGAATATAGTGCATGTTCTACATTTAAAGTTTTCACATTCAAACATGACTTGTGAATTTTGCAGAATTTAATGCTTCAACTCTTAACAATTTTTGAGGATTTTAACTTGCAAATTCATAGAATTCGAAGACATTGACTTGCAGTTTTATAGAACTCGATGACTTTATTTTACAAACTTGTTTTATTTGAGATCTAACTTGCAAAATTTGTAGGACTTACCTTGTTATTTTGTAGAATTTGAAAACTTCAACTGGTATACTTATTTGATTTGAAAGTCTAACTTGCAAACTCGTAGTAATTGAAGACTTCAACTTGCATACTTGAAGAATTTGATGACTCCAACTTGTATACTTGGCTGAATTTAAAGACTTGAACTTGCATTGCCTAAATTTGAAGACTTTAACTTGTACCTTGGCTTGTTTTAAAGACTTCAACTTGTTGTTAAAGAAACTCATATTTTATAAGGGTTTACCCCTTTCATTGACCTATCAATACTTCGTGTAAGTCTCAAGCTTGATGAAACAATAACAAAAATACTTATAGCCTTAACTTTCATGTGACGGATCAAGTGGGAACATGTGGTTTTTTGACACTCATGCAACTGAACTTAGAATATGGTTCTAAGTGCCTACATACCTCAATGAAGAGGATCAAGTCACAATGTAGTTCAGGGAGAGTGTATTTTTTGGTGTGTCATACACAGTTTATACTCTTACGAGCCAGGAGTGACATGCAGTTTAGGCTCGTACCTTAAGGAGCATCATCTTACTTCAAGGGTAGTACCTCTTCAGGAATTTTGCATTAATAGGACCGATCCTTACGCCATCTACATCAACAAGCTTGTAAGCACCATTTGAATATGTTTCTTGTATGACATATGGTCCATCCCACTTTGAGGTAAATTTACCCCAAACTTATACAAAGTAATGATGAGTCTTCTTACCATGAAAACTTGGTCTCTAACTTGGAAGCACCTTAATCAAACCTTCTTATTGAAAACACAAGATAGAAGAGCTTGATAACATTCAAGATTTTGTTGAGCTTCTAGCCTCTTTTCATCATGTGATTCTAACTCCACAAGACGTAGTCGAGCATTTTCTTCTTCAGTGAGCCCTTCTGGAATTTCAAGTCTTAACGAAGGTATATGACGCTCAAGTGGCAGGACTGTTTCAACTCCAAAAGCAAGTGAATATGGTGTTGCTTGAGTTGGTGTGCGGCATGTTGTCTTATATGCCCACAAAGTTTCATCCATTCTTTCATGCCAATCTCGTTTAGACTTGGAGACAACTTTCTTGAGCAGGTTACATAAAGTCTTATTGAATGCTTCAGCAAGACCATTGGCGGCAACATGATACATAGAAGATTTACGCTGCTTCAAGCCAAAGAGATCACAAATCTTGTTCATTAACTTGTTGTCAAATGGCTTGCCATTGTCTACTAATATGTAGCGAGGGTGCAAAAGTGGGAGATGATATTCACTCAGATGAAATGTGCAACATTCTCTGTCTTCACTTCTTTAAGAGAAACAGCTTCATCCCATTTGAGAAGTAATCTGTTGCCGCCAAGATGTACAGGTGTCCACCAGAAGCTTTTGGTAGTGGCCCCACAACATCAAATCCCAAAGCGTCAAATGGACAAGATGCAATAGTTGGGTGTAATACTTCGGGAAATTGATGTATGAAATTTGAATGAAATTGGCAAGCATTGCACCTTCGAGCATAATCTAAGCAATCCTTCACCGTGGTTGGCCAATAATACCCCATTCTCTTTATGTGAAAGTGGAGATTTGGTCCAGATTCATCTGATCCACATACTCCTGAGTGCGCTTCTTGCAAAGCTTGGATTACTTCTCCCTCTCTCAAACATCGTAAGAGTACTCCCTCAAATGATCTTCTATATAATGTGTCCTTGTAGTAAAGAAAGTGAGGTGCACGACGAAGAATGTCAGTCCTTCTCCTTGGATTTTCCGGAAGTATCCCATAACACATATAGTCAATAATGGGTGCTCTCAAATATTCCTTCGCGGCTTTATAAAAAACGACGAGATACTCAAGCTCATTTTCTATAAATTCGTCCTCATTCAGTGGTGGTACTATCCATTTTGGATAAATAGTAACTTTCATCTGATCAGGAAAGGTTAGCGTTGAAGCCAGGGCAGCAAAGCATCAACTTTCTTATTTTCCAAGAAATCCGCTAATGCTTGTCCCTTCAATGCTTTTGAGGGACGTACACGATCTCAAACTATTGGAATTGGAGGTACCATCTTGCTAGTCGGTCACTAAGGATGGGTTTCGACATAACAAACCTGATGGGATTTGCTCTACAAATAAGGCGAACAACATGAGCTTGAAAATAATGCTTTATCTTTTGAATCGAGAAGACAAGTGTCAAACACA
Source organism: Solanum etuberosum (assembly GCA_029582245.1). Classification (NCBI taxonomy): domain Eukaryota; kingdom Viridiplantae; phylum Streptophyta; class Magnoliopsida; order Solanales; family Solanaceae; genus Solanum; species Solanum etuberosum. The sequence continues at coordinate 21,788 of JAJONR010003268.1, read as the reverse complement.
ACTTTTCGATTGGCGAATAGTTCAGCTCATTTGGTGTCATCGTTCTGCTCAAGTAGTAAAGAGAGTTTTCTTTGCCTTCACTATTCTCTTAACCTAATAGGGCTCCTACAAACCTTTCTTATGCCACAATGTAGAGTATCAATGGCTTTCCAGGTATAGGGGCTGCTAGAACGGGAGGCTTCGCCAGATAGGATTTGATACCTTTAAAGGCGTCACTACATGTTTGGTCCCAATTAAAAGAAGAACCTTTCTTTATGAGATGATCGAATGGTTGACATCATCCCGCTATATTTGATATGAACCTCCTCAAGTAGGCTAGCTTTCCTTGGAGACATTTTAACTCATATATATTTCGAGGCTCAAGCATCTTAAAGATTGCATCAACTTTGACTTGATCAATTTCAATTCCTCGATATCTCACAATGAAGCCATGGAATTTGCCAAAAGTAACTCTGAAGGCACATTTTAAAGGATTCATTCTTAGTTGATATCTTCGGAGCAACTCAAACACCATTCTTAAGTATTTCAAATGATCACCCCTCTTTCTCGACTTTATCACTAAGTCATCAACATAGCATTCATCATTTTCATGGAGCAAGTAATCAAATATATTTTTCATAGCTCTTTGGTATGTGGCACCAGCATCCTTTAAACAAAATAACATTATTTTATAACAATAAATACCCTTAGGTGTGTGAAATACGGTGAGTTCTTCATATTTTGGTGCCATGTGAATTTGATTATAGCCGGAAGAACCATCCATGAAAGACATTGCCTCTTAACCAGTGGTGGCATCGATCATCATCTCCGAAATGGAAAGAGGGAACATATTTTTATGGCATGCATTATTGATATCCCTAAAGTCAACACAAATCGAATTTGGCCATTCTTCTTCCTCACAGGAACAATACTTGAAATCCATGTAGGATATTTGACTTCACGAATTAATCTCGCCTCAATGAGTCTATTAACATCATTTTCTATCAATGGAACCAAGTCTGGCCTAAAACGTCTTTGGGCTTGCTTAACAGGACGAGAACCATTTTTTTACTGCCAACTGATGGACTTCTAATTTAGGATTAAAGCCAGGCATTTCTTTATAACTCCAAGCGAAGACATCTCTATATTTTTTGAGTATATTCATATAAGCAATTTTTTCATCAACTTCTAGAAAGGCACTCAAGTAAGTTGGCCTTGGGTCTTCATCAGTGCCAAGCTTAACTTCCTTTAAGGGATCTATTGTGGTCTTCACTCCTTCTTCAAGTTCTGGTGGAGCATCTCCAGAATATTCCTCTTCTAGAGGATCATTATCATTGACAAATATATGATGACACCAGATAATATCTTCCAACTCTTCATCAATGTTCATTTTAGGCAAGCCATCGTTCTCATTCTGGATCATAACATGATATGAAGAGCCTACACTTTCTCCATCTTCCTCTCACTCCTTGGTGTAAACCACAGTGTGAGCTTTTGCCTTGAGTTCCTCCTTACACTAAACCATAAGTTTCACTCGTCGCCTCATCCTAGAAGGAATCAAACTTTTGAAATACTTTTGGATCATAGGTGAAGTAAGCATTGTAAATTTTAGGTAACTTATTCTATGCTTGTTATTCTCTTTCTTAAATGGACCTAACCTCTCAAATACAGAAGTTCTTCTAGTTGATTTTCTAAGTCGATCAAAGGCGGAAGGCCTTTTATTGGAAGTAGAAGACTCATCTTTTACAGTGACAGAGTTATTGCTGGCCCTTCTTATAGAGATGTGAGCTGGCGGCAGTTGACTATAACCTAGACATTCATGGTAGTTGTATCTTTTGATGGGAGTTTCCCTAATATTGATGGCTTTTTAAGGTTGTATCCAGCCTTCACAAATAACTTGTAAGCATTAGGATCAAAACCTTCTCTTATGCGTTTTTTAGGGAGTGCCACATCTCGCACTTGATTTTGAGCAATTGACTTTCCTGGCAGCTTTGAAGACAAGTTTATTGCATCAATCCATATGATAGGAAGAGTTGGTCCTCTCAATGCAATTTTTTGAAGGTTAGATGATTAACATTTTTCTTTCTTCACTTTTGGAACATAGCAATGTCCAGAAGTCAGCTTCATTTTCAAAGACATGATCTTCCCTTCATTAAGAATGGGACAAAGTTCTTTAGTGTCAAATTTTACCTTTTCGACAGCCACATTGATTCTTTTACTTGTGATCTTATCAGACTTGATTGATTTGACATCATTAGACTTTGCCCTTAACAACATAACTCATTAAATAAAATTTTGCATCGGCAAAGTGTGTCTCGACTTTGGTGAAAGGATTATCATCCGCAACTATCTTCCTTTCAATTCCTCCTTCAAGATACATTATACATTGATAGTAAGAATATGAGGCAATTTTATTCTGATGTACCCAAGGCCTACCAAGTAATATATTGTATAAAGTCTTTACATAGATCACATGCATCCATGCGCTTGATCGCGAATCTTTCATGTGGATTTTTAATTTAATATAGCCTATGGACCTCTGTCCCCCTTGATTGAATCCCTGTATCAACAAATGACTTTCACTATGTTCTTCAGTCGTGATTCTGAGTTCCTTGAATGTGTGGACATGCATAATGTTGACTCCATATCCTTCATCTATTAAGATTCTATTTATCTTCTCTAGCACGTGACCTACCATATACAAAGCACGATTGTGTGGTGTTTCACCAAATAGAAGAGCATTATCTGTGAATGTGATTTTTGTATCACATGCATGTGCTTCTTGGGAAGAAGGTTCAATGGGTTTTTCAAAAGACGAAGGAGACATCATTGATGAGATTTCCCTTGTTGCTTCTTCTTCGTCACTAAGAGACACTTTTGGTGTGGATTCGCTCGTTGTTCATTCTTTGCCAGTAGGAGACACCTTTATTGTTTCTTCTTTGCCTGCATTGAAACATGATTCCTTGACATTGTCTTGAGTAGACTTTGTGCAAAACCAACTTGGTAAGAATTCATCTAAAGTCACAGGATGTCGGGATTTCTGGTAGTGATGCACTTCTACCTTTGCCCTCTTTGGGCGCTTTATTGATTTTTGTTTCTCCAATTTCCTCACCATCTTGCTTCTAATCGGTTTCTTGAATGATTCTTTTCGTAAGCTTGACTTGTTGGGTCTTCACCTAGTCACAAGAATCCAACCTTCATCACCATCTATATCAACTTGAGATTTGTCTTGCTCCAATGACTCTTCTTCATGCTTTGCAAAGATATATATTTAGACCGGATCGAGCGAGCCGAATGTGATAGAGATTTGGTTAGAGCTAGCCTTCTCATCATCAAGGACAATTTTCTTTCCGTTAACCAATCGCATTACTCTATCCTTGAAGACAAAACATTTTTCAAGAGGATGACTCACAAGGTTGTGATACTTGCAATAATATGGGTCATCAGTTTTTCCAACTTCATCAGGTCGCTTCATCTCTGGCAACTCAATAAGCTTTAACTCGAGCAACTCATCAAGAATCTCAGAAACGTCAGAATCCAAGAAGCAATATTTTTTTCCTTGCATCTAAGTGCCAACTTTTGATTCGGACGGGCTTGGAAAGTCATTCTCACACTTTGCTTCATGCCTTCCTTCGTAGAAAACTTCACAGGCGACACATTAATGTTCATGGATTCTTTGTTGTCATTCTTGGGTACAAATTTGCTCCATCTTTTGGGTTCCTTTGTGAGGATCATCGACAAACATCATATCTTTTTCAGCAAGGATATGCTCAACTCAATATCATGAGCGCGAGTAGCTAGATCATTGAAGTATTTTGGTTTTATTCCTTGTAAGATGTAAAGAAGCTCCCAGTGCATCCTTTGGATACACATTTCTATTGCAGAAGCTTCACTAAGCCTATCCTTGTAATTTAGGCTCGCGTTCCTCTATCGATTTATAAAATCTATAACCGATTCATGCTTCCTTTTGCGAGTATTCGTGAGTTCTACCATGCTTACCGTATGCCTTGTGCTATAAAAGCGTTTGAGAAACTCATGCTCTAGTTGCTCCTAACTATCGATAGAATTGGTCTCGAGATCCGTGTACCAATCAAAGGCATTTCCTTTTAGAGAGCGGACAAACTACTTGACAAGATGGTCTCCATATGTTCCAGCATTATTACATGTCTCCACAAAGTGTGCAACATGTTGCTTCGGGTTTCTTTTACCTCAAATTGTTGAAATTTTGGAGGTAGATAACCAGCAGGTATTTTAAAGTTATCAATTGCAGTGTATGGCTTGGCATACATATGAGAAGACTTGGTAGAGACTTCATACATATCTTTGATTGTGCCTACAATGAACTCCTTCAAGCGATCGAGTGGGATCATTCCTTCAGAAGAAACTGGCATCTCATTAACAAACGGTGCTTGCTTCACAGGATCTTCGATCTCTTGAACTTCAACACCCTTTCGAGGCGTATGACTCACTTACCCATCTAAAGTCCTTCCATCCTATCCATCAACTTATCAATTCGAGACACTTGGTGTTGTACATGCTTCATCAATCCTTCAACCAACTTCATCAGATTTGCAATGTATTCCTCAGGGGATGAAGCAGCAGTCACCATTGTTTGCATGATCATCAGAGATGTAGGAAAGTAGCATGGATTGACGCATAAGTTGATCTTCAGTGGACTCACAGTACGTGATGCATGTGGAGATGATTCATTGGTTGAATCATAGTTCTCCTTTGTGGTAGAGTTCTTGGAACCAGATTGCTCAAGTAGAGCTAAAGTCTTCTTGATCTTTTCATAAACACTGCTTCCTCCTTCTAAAGAATTTGTGGAGGACATTGATCCTTTTGGAGTCGAAGACCCAAAAATAGGAGTTGATGTGGATGACATTTGAAGTGTTTGTTGTCCTAGCATAGCAGCCTTGTTCCTCGTAACAGTTCCGAAACTTCCAAAGGTAACACCAAGAATTCCTTCAACTTCAGTAGAGAATTTTGAGCTAGTGGCATTAGAGGCAGTTAACTGAGAGTTAACCTTCTTGGAAGTCATCTCGATATTCTTTGATGCTTGAAATGTTGAGATGAGAGGTAGAGATTGTCCCACTGGGCGTGCCAGAATTTGTAAAAAATAAAATTCTCATTGAGAAAACAATAATCAAGAACGGAAAAATATCACAACAATTGTATTTATTATTTTAAAGTGCAAGTGTTACAATCTCTATGATTCCTTTAAATTTGCCTTTTCAGATATAATTTAAGGTCTCTTGAGCTTGATCTAGAATTTGTCTTGAACTTGATCTTGGATTCAAAGGCTTTAAAGATTGTTCTTGAATTTTCAATAAACTTTAACTTTATCTTTATCTTCACTTTTACTTGAATTCAAGGCTTCGAGCTTATTCCTGAATCTGATAGTCTTGACCTTGATCGTTCTTAAACTCGAATGCTTGAATTCTTGACCTTGTACCTTATAGAGAATTTTATGGCGTTTGTACCACGGGCTTTCTCAAGCTTCTTGTTTAGAATTTTCGTTCCTTATCTGAATTATGAGGACCCCTATTTATAGATTTAGAATAGAGGAGTTACGATTGGAACAGGATTTCCTTCGGTCAATCAGATTTAAGTGACATGGCATATGGGCTTCATGGAGCGGGCTTTTCATTTTTGACACATGTCATAATCCTATTGGCTTCTTGTTTGACTTGGCATGCCACATCATTTGCCATGTGGCACAAAAAATGGCCCTCTAGGATGAGATGAAATTGGGCTTAGCAAATCGGGATCATCTAGTGTAGCTCAAATCAATTAAATTGGATTTTAATTAAATTCATATTTATTAGACTTAAATAATTAGCCCAATTATATTAATCCGTAATATTTATTTGAGCTAATATATTTATGAATTTAATATAATTCAAATCATTTTATAAATTTATATTTAATAAATTTTAAATAATTACAATCATATTTATGTATATTATGTAAAAATTCGATATAAGAGTATTATGTTAATTTTTTTGTTTTGAATTTAGAACATATCTTATATTTTCAATTTCATTTGTTTTAGGAGTATTGACTTGATAATTTACATTGCAAGTTTTTTTTTAAAAGTTAGACTTGATAGATTATGTTTTTTTTCAAATGTTTTATAATTTTATGAGATTATATTTATAATATTAATTTTTTTGTCAAACATGCATTGCATGATGTTCACATAAACTTTATACTTTTAGTTTCTATGATTAATTTAATTAAAATATACCAAATTAAAATTTATAAATCAATTATTTTTTATAATATTAGTTAAGAACATATGTTTATTAATTAATATATTTTAAAAAGACAATATATAACTTAAACATTCTATTAAATATCATTTAGAAAGGCCCTATTTGTATAATATAAATTCTTAATTTTAAATAATTATTTTTATTTTTAATATTCAGTATAACCTTATGATTAAACTTGTGCAACCAAACAGTACACTTGTCATTACATTGTGGCTAACAAACAAGTTAGTGTAATTACTAGATTATGTAATTACTAGGCTGGTAATTACTATCCTTGTAATTACACGAATTACAATTACCTAGTGGCTTTTCAAACAGACCCTAAAAGTAAACATAGGATGGAAAGAGTAAAACTTATTCTATTTAAATTCATACACCAACTACAAACATTTTAAGTATACTAACATTGGTTTTTTCGACTTTTTTTGTCACCTAACATTAGCTTTACTAAGCTACGATGAGTTGGGGATTTCAACTCATTTAGGGTTTATTATTCAAGAATTTAGTGTCCTCAATGCCTATTTTAAGCTCATAACTGATGTTAAAATGTTGATATGTAGCAATGAAGACTAAAGAGTAAGGCAAGGACATTACGAGGCAAATAGGAGTGAAAAAGCTAAAACAATTGAAGGAAAGCAAAGCTGGTACTCGTAAAAGCCACTCGGCGAATCACCGAGTGGACCTTCAGCTCGCCTTAAGTTCCAGCATGCCAGCCCATGGACAAAACCAACTTGGCGAGCAGACAAGCGATTCGGCGACAGGCCGAAGAGATTGGCGATTATGATCTGGCTCACCGAAAGTTACAGAAAGATTTTATGAAAAAGCCACGCCAAAAAAGCGAGAAGAGGAGTAACTCAGCGCATCGCCGAACTGGTCGGCGAACCCGAATTACTTCACCAAGTTGACTCCGTGCTGAAATTTTGGGAATGTATAAATGCAATTTTTAAAAGAAGGGAAGTGGCTCCCATATTGTTAACTTTGGGGTTTTTTAGTTTATACATTCTAGAACACTGTCTTTACATTTTTGAGTAGATATTTAGAGATTGTGAGATTTTTAGCTTAAATTTTAGCATTTTGGAATTGCATATCGTTAACAAATCAGATGGAAAACTTCATTGGTAACGATTTCTTATTTTTCGCTATGCTTGGCTAAATCCCCTTTCCTTGGGGGTATGATAATGTAGTTGAATGAATTAATTACTAATGGGTGTTGTTAATTACTGATTTTATTGTTGTTTTGAAGTAGGTTCAATAAACTGCTCATGCTTTAATTGAGGTATTGTAGTTGCAAATGCAATTCTAGCTTAGTTCTTTATTCTTGCTTGAGAAAGAGGTATTAGAGTCGAATTGTTGATTGATGGTTATATTGATTGCATCTTTATGAATCTAGCTTGAGAAAGTACGTTTGATTGGGTCTTTACAAATCTAGCTTGAAATAGTGGATTAATTAAGGATTCGGCATTTTTGGTTCTGTTTTACTCGTTGAGGTTCGAAAGAACTCACTTGAAACGCAGTAGTTGATTGAGAAATGGCTATTGCACTCAAAACCTAGCCTACCCGCTGAGATTAAACACCTATAAGTAACTAGTAATCAACAATTACGTGAAATTAGCATTCAACTTATCACACTCCTAAGGTCCAATCTCTATTTGTTTACTACCCGTATTAGCTTTTGTAATTTAGTTACCTAAATCCCCCCATTTGGTATTAATTGTTGAAACTTTGTGATTTACTTTATGTTGTGAAACCTTTACTTCTACAAATGATAAGGACATAATTTTACTTCTTAATCAAATTCACTACTGTATCACTTCCCGTGGGATCGACCCCAACTCTTAGTTGGATTTATACTTGTTAGCGCCCACCTACACTTAGAATTGGATGAAGTGTAGTTGAGCGTTATAAAAAATGGCGCCGCTGTCGGGGAGTGGTGTTTAGAATTCTTTTATTGAAATTTAGTCGTGAACTGATTTTTGTAGTTGAATTATCTTATTTGTGTTCTTTGTTGGCTGCTCTAAAAAGGTGAAGAGATGAGTGTAAATGGGAGAAACACCAGCCAACTTGGGAACAACGATGACATCGGGAATTTGCATGATGTCAATGAGGATCAGTTGGGAAGTGCAGGCGCTATTCGATTTCCCTCGACGGTGGGCAATGCAGTGTTTCATGTCACCAGCACAATGTTGCAGCGGTTGCAAATGAAGGGTCTTTTTGGAGGACTCGCTCATGTGGGCCGTCATGATCACATCCTAAACTTCATGGATGTGTGTGGGCCATTTTATTTCAAGAACATCACTCAAAAGTCGGTCCTACTTCGTTTGTTTCCCTTTTTTCTAATGGGAGAAGAAACGAAGTGGTTGACCGAGTTACCAAGGGAGTCAATTATTTCTTGGGAGGAGCTCACCCGATGCGTTTTATGAATGGTTTTTTCCTCCTTCAAAGATGGTCAAGTTGAGGGATAACATTCAGAACTTCAAGCGAGTGGATGTCGAACCTATCCACGAGACATGGTTAAGGTTCCAAAAGTTGGTGCTCCAATGTCCAACTCAGGGGATGCAGGACAACGTGTTATTGCAATATTTTTACCGGAGCCTCGACACGGTCAACAAAGGTGTGGCAGACCAGCTCATTCGAGGAGGAATCATTAGACAACCGTTTGACATGGCCTCAACCCTTCTTGATGAGGTGACAAAAATTAATCGTGCAGGGTACACTAGAGAAGATCAGGTGTCCCATTTGAACTTATGTCTGACAAAGGAACAAATGGAAAAGAACCAGGAGCGCGATGAAAACATGGCCAAAATGATGACCCAAATGGACATATTATCAAAACATGTCATGGGAAGCGGCTACAAAGCTGTAAATGCATTAGGAATTAATAGTAGTGTAAACCCTGATGAAGCACACTTTGAGGCCATGTACAATGAAGAAGTGTATTTCTTATTGAACCAAGAAGAGGGTTCCCGTCCGAGGTATCCAAGGCCGGGTGGAAATCAAGGTTTGAATAGAGAGCATGATGATGGTTGGAGAGATCGAGATCGTGAATGGCGTGACCATGGCACGACTGGAGAAATAGAGATGGGGACAAAGATCGCTATGTACCTCCTCATGAACATCAAAAGCCGAAAGAACCAAGGGCTGATCCTAAAAAATTCTGAATCGAGGATATGCTTGATCGTATTCTAAACAAAGTGGAAGGATTGGACAAAATGCTAAAGGAAATGAAAGACGACATTTGTTCGCTTCACCAAACGGTCACATCACACTCGGTATTCATTAAGCAGTTGGAAATATAGATGGTTCAGATCTCAACTCGTTTAAATCCAAGGCCAAAAGGGGGGCTCCCAAGTGATACTTTGGTGAACCCAAAAAATGAGACATGGTCCCATGGCCACGTCGTGCCACGACGTTAAATAAGGCGCTTCTTGGGAGGCAACCCAAGTTTTACTTTATGATATTTGAATAACGTTTGTTGGATGTGCAGGTTGAAAATTAGAAGTTTGGGAGAAATAGGCTAAAAGGCAAGCTCAGAACCCACTCGGCGAACCGCCGAGTGGTTCGGTGAGACCGATGTTGATCGCCCTTTTTGACCAACCAAATAGTTGGAGTTCATGTAATTTCGGTAGACAAAAATCAATTCGGCGCGTTGCCGAGTTGATCGGCGACATTAATGAATCTCGTCGACTGAGGCGCGAACTGAAGGGTCAAAAGATTTCAACCGTTTTAAATTCAAAACCTCTCCATATTTTGAACTATTCGACTCTTGTACTCTATCAACTTCATATTAGATATTAGTTTTTACTAAAAAAAATTATGGGTGTCGTTGTGTGATTGGAGTTCTTTGCCTTGGTCGTTTTTACTTTTGCCCTCATCATTTCCTTGTCTACTTCTAAGGTTGGTGTCCTAAATTAGCCTTAGTTTATTGTCGTACTCTAAGCATGCGTGTGTGTTTGATGGATCTATTGTGTGTCTTTGTGTGTTTAATCGATAGTTGAATATTGTTAGGTAATCGAGAATGTTAGATTTTGTGTTTGGCCTAATTGAGTTTAAGTTTTGGGTTCAAATTGAGTGAATGGCGGATTTGCACGTTGGGCTTGGTGTGGGTGAAGGTTAAGTAACCCAAATTTTGCCAAATAACTCTAAATTACCCAATGATGGATCGGGTAGCGTCGTTTTTAAGGACAAAGACGTTGTTTGGTCGAATCTAGGTAAATTGGGGGAAGTCTGAGTACCTCGGGGTTAGTAATGGCATGGGCTAGTCATGAATTTCATAGAATGGGGCTTGAATTCGGTTATCGTAGGTTGTGTGTTGAGAATTGGGAGTCGGGGAAAAAGTTTGCCACGATGGCTTATTTGGCAAGTTTAGTCTAGCTCGGCGAATGACTCGGCGGTTCGGCGACTCAATCCTTTCATCTCCTTCTTGCCCTGAAATATTGTTGTTTCATTCTGTAACTTTCGGCAATACGCATTTGCTCACCGAGTTGACTCGCCGACTCGCCGAATGTCTTTGATCTCTTCTTTTTGAAGCCTAGTTTTTAGAGACTCCTCTGTAAAATTTGGTGAGCTACTTTTGCTTCGCCGATTAGATTTTGCGTCTCACCGAATGACCTTTTATCTCGCCATTTTTGCTGAATTTCTGATATTTTTTTCTGTGATTTTTGGTGATCTCTCTAAGGCTCGCCGAATGAACTCGGCGTCTCGCCGAACTGATTGGTGAGTTTTCCTGCGTTTCTGATTTTTGATATTTTAATAACCCTCTGCAACCGCATTCGATTTGTTTTCTTGTTTTGACAGATATGGCTACACCAAGAGTCCCAACCAAGGGTCCTCAACCCTGAAAAAGGGTAAAGGGGGTGGTAATTGATGCGGAGGTTGCACCTCCACCATCTACTAGAACTTGACCCACTCAAGCTAGTGGTCAGGGTAAAGGCAAAGAGCCAGCGGAGCTGAGTTCAAGTAGTGCCAGCTCCGACAGTATTGGTGTCTACTCCACCCACCTCAGTACATATGATTCAGAAAGCGGGGAAGATGTGGTGTCCAGATCCCCAGTCTATGAGTCCGAACCAACTAACGATCAAACTCTAAAGCACAGACGTTCTGAGTTGCACTCCAAAGAACTGCATGATCCGGGAAGGCTCCCAGCACTCTTGACACCTCCAGCACATGCACCAGCACAGGCACCACAAGTGCCTCCAGCCTCAGCCCCTCTGCCACGCTCGAAGAATAGGTTGAAGGTTGTCGGTATGTGCATAATTTTTTAGGAGAAGAGGTTTTCCACTAATGGGGTTGTGGACAGATATCCAGCAGTATGGACAGACTCCGGTTTCATAAATTTGAGCAGTTCACAAAGCCTCGGAGTCCGTACGTGCCTACATGGGTCCGACAATTTTTTGAGAGCTCTGCCTGGTTACAAAAGGAAAGAAGAAGGCTAGATCAGCAGCACCGCTAGAGTTTGTTGAGGTGCGTGGAAAGAAATTCAAGTGCAGTGAAACGGACATCAATGAATTGCTAGCTTGCACAGTCCAGGTGAAGCACACCTTGACAACTATGCTCAAGACCAAGTCGTTAAATGACTTGAAGGGGTGGTTGGCCCCATTTCTGTCTGATATATCTCCTCTATGGATACAGACGGGGGTCTATATTGAGAAGAGGGACATTCATGTTCCTGCTCGGTACTGGCTCGGGTTCATCAGCACCACCCTAATGTCATCTCAGAAGGAGTCCATCCTCCAGCACCTGAAGGCTGCATTTCTGGGGCGCTTTATTAATCGGGAGAGGCTTAATTTGGGGTCGATTATTGCACTTGAGATGGCCATGAGGGCCAAAAAAATTCAGACCTCATTATCCTTCCTAGTCCTCATCAGTGATCTATGTAGCCGAGCGGAGTGCCGTTCTTGGCCAAGACTGATGTTGATGTTACTCTTACCTCTTCTACTTCTATCCAGAGGATCGAGACGGAGTATATGGAGGATGAGTCTGAGAGGCTGAGGGCAGCACCGGTGGATACATCCCCAGTTGTCGATGTAGAGACTATGGAGACGGATACTGCCCCTCCCACTATGGCCATTGAGCCGACAGGTATGCCTAGCACCTCCACCCCTGTTACTTTTGTTGTTGCTGCTACCTCCTGCCCCCAATTAACTCAGGCTATGATATAAAATGGGCCACCTCGCCCATTTGGTTGATGTGCGTGCTTTGAGAGTTCAGGCAGATGTCCCCCTCCATGATTGAGCGTGCTTTTGAGGTTGTACTTGCTCCTATTCGGGAGGAGTTACAGGGGTAGGGTGAGTTGATTACAGCCCATGGCCTAGCTTTAGATACATTGACTGCGAGAGTGGAGGCATGTGAGCAGAGTGATCACCAGGCCACTGATTTGACTGCCTTGCGGGCTGATATTATGAGACTCCGACGTGATGTGGATGAGCTGAAGTCCACAGATATTTCTATGTTATGGGGCAATGTGGACATTCCCGAGGGTCCTAGTTCAGAGATGCCACCTATTTCTGAGATCCCTCCGGCCAGTCTGACCGAAGATGTTGCTATAGCTGATGATGGTGATGAGACTGATGCCCCCGAGACTAATGAGGAGGAGATCGAAGATCATGGGGAGGCGGTGTTTGAAGACCTAGAGGACCTAGAGGGTGATTTAGTCCAGGCAGCTATGGAGGCCTTACTTCAGGACACATCGATGATTGAGCCTAGTAGAGTATAGTCCATGATTGGAGGAAAGTTGGGCACTGATGCACAAATTGAGAGCACCCCAGATACACAACATTCGCCTCAGGCTTAGCCTGACCGGGGGATCTTGACTCTCTTCCTGTTTTTATTTACTTTTGAGACATGCAGTTTTTCTTTCACATTGAGGACACTATGTCTTAATTTTGGTGGGGTGACGGTATGTTGATACCTATCCTTTTGGTTGTATTTTTTTTTTGTTTTATTATGTTGACTGTCGGATGTTTAGTTTTTTAAATTGATTCTGTAAGTGTTTGGATATGAATCGTCTTCTAGTGTTGTTTGAATAGGAATGATGATTGATGAATCTTGTCGATGTACTCTTGCACATTTGAGTTTCGGTTGCGATCAATACTGATGACTTGAATAGTGCTCTTGATTGAACAATATGCTTGTGCAAGTCTGATGAGGCAAATTTGAGTTGCATAAGTCATGAGTGAACTCTTAGCATCTCATTATGACTAGTCGATTGTCGAAGTGAGTCTTGTAATGATCATTGCATGCGATTTTAACTTGTAAAGTCTTGATCGACAATTGTGTTGAATGTGTTGTGTGGTGAGGTTTTCTTGAAATATGTGCTTGGTGATACCTAGAACTTGCCCCGTTAGTCCAATTGACTAGCATTGGTGGATGAAAGAGATGATCTTAGGCACAAAAATTTTGAGAGTGCACCAAATTATTAATTATACCTCTTTGTGACCACCTTGTGAGAGTGTGAACCTAGCGTGGCACCATTTGAGCCTAACATTTTCTTTGGATGAAACATGAACACATTTGAACCTTTTCCTCCCCACCTAGAACCTTCATGAAGTCTTGCTCTGTTTGAATAGCCAACTTACGCCAAAAGCCTAAGTTTGGGGTGTGGTAAAAATGAGGAAAGAAATTGAGCAAAAAACTTGTGAAATTCACCCTTGAAGATTTGTGTTAAAAAGAAGAAAAGGATGGAACCCCTCTAAAAATAGCGAAGCAAGAGAAAAAAGATTGATAAAGAATGTTGCATATTTTGTGCATTTATGGAAAGAAAAGGGGTAACCGATGAACCATTCAATTTATTTATTTTTGTGTGTTTGAATATACAAAGGGTGAGCTGCGAAGATGAAAGGAGTGAAAGAAAAGGATAAAAAGTGAAATCCAAGCCATACTTCATGAAGGTAGAAATCACTAAGCTTAAATGACCATACCTTTACCCTCAACCAAGTTACAAGCTTCGATAGACCTTGGTGATCTTGCATAAGCCGAATGAGATGTTGATCAGAAAATACGTCCAAGCCTATGGGTAAAATCATGCATGTGTTCGCCAATGAGAGTATGAGAGTTGATTTTGATTTCTCAAATTATAATCTTTGATGGGCTTTGTGAGAGCATGGAATCATTCTTGATGTGAGGGCACTCGAATACTCTTGTTGAGCTTGAATTTGCATTTGAAGTGAGCATTGTGAGCTTGACCTCTATTTGATGATGGCTAGTCATAGTATGAAACTTTTAGTGCACAATTGAACATTGCATGAGAAGATTGAACCTCGTGTGCATTCATGATGAGTCTCAAGTAGCACTATTTGTAGACATCCCTGTTGGCCTGATTGATCAAGTATTTTACTTGAGGACAAGCAAAAGTTTAACTTGGGGGTGTTGATGATTTGGGGATTTTGACTCATTAAGGACTTATTATCCAAGGATTGAGTGTCATCAATGCCAATTTTATTCTCATAATTGATATTAAAATGTTGATATGCAGCAATGAAGGTTAAAGAGTAAGGCAAGGATATTATGAGGCAACTAGGAGCGAAAATGCTGAAAAAGTTGAACGAAAGCAAAGCTGGTACTCGCCAAAGCCACTCGGCGACTCATCGAGTGGACCTTCTGCTTGTTCCAGCATGCTAGCCTATGAAAAAACCAACTTGGCGAGCAGACAAGCGATTCGGCGACATGCCGAAGAGATCGGCAATGACGATCTGGCTCACCGAAAGTTACAGAAAGATTTGATGAAAAATCCATGCCAAAAAGGCGAGAAGAGGAGCAACTCGGCGCATCGCCGAACTAGTCGGCAAACCCGACTTACTTTACCGAGTTGACTCCGTACTGAAATTCTAGGAACGTATAAATGTAATTTTTAAAAGAAGGGAAGGGGTTCCCACATTGTTTACTTCAGGGTTTTTGAGTTTTTACATTCTAGAACATTGTATTTACATTTTTTAGTAGAGATTTAGAGATTGTGATATTTTTAGCTTAAATTTCAGGATTTGAGAATTGCATATCGTTAGCAAATCAGATGGAAAACTTCGTTGGTAACGATCTCCTATTTTTCGCTATGCTTGGCTAAAACTCCTTTCCTTGGGGTGTGATTATGTAGTCGAATGCATTAATTAGCTAATGGGCATTGTAGTTACTGATTTTATTATTGTTTTGAAGTGGGTTTAATCAGTTGTTCATGCTTTAATTGAGCAATTTTAGTTGCAAATGCAATTCTAGCTTAGTTCTCTATTCTTGCTTGCGAAAGAGGTATTAGAGTCAAATTGTTGATTGATGGTTGTACTAATTGCATCATTAAGAATCTTGCTTTAGAAAGTGGGTTTGATTGTGTCTTTACAAATCCATCTTGAAAGAGTGGATTAATTAAGGATTCGGGTTGTTTAGTTGTGTTTTGCTCGTTAAGGTTCGAAAGAACTCACTTGAAACACAGTAGTTGATTGAGAAATGGCTATTGCACTCAAAACCTAACCTACCCGCTGACATTAAACACCTAAAAGTAACTAATAATCACCCATTATGCGAAATTAGCATTCAACTTGTCACACTCCTAAGGTCCAATCTCTATTTGTTTACTACCCGTGTTAGCTTTCATAATTTGGTTACCTAAATCCTCCTATTTGATATTAATTGTTGAAACTTTGTGATTTAATTTAATGTTGCGAAACCTTTACTTCTACAAATGATTAGGACACAAATTTACTTCTTAATCGAATTCTCTACTGTATAACTACCTGTGGGATCGACCCCAACTCTTAGTTGGGTTTATACTTGTTAGAGACCGCCTACACATAGAATTGGATGAAGTGTAGATGAGTGTTATCAAGCTATCAAACAGCATGTTAGATTTATGTTAACAGTTGGTTTCCTATTAGTGCGACAACTAATGTTTTTCCGTCTCCTGAACCACATGAAAAAACTGAGGAAATTAGGAACAAGAAAACACTAAATAATGAAATTCACACAATAATCATCATCATGAAACTTCCTCTAATTTTCAATAAAGGTCTAGAAGAAGTGCTCAAATCAACGAAATAAAAAAAATAAGAAAAAAACCTAGATGAAACCTAGATTTGGACAAAATAATGCATTCCACAAAGCAATTCATAGTTATAATAATAAAATCTTACCTTGAAGAACCGGCCACTCTAAGATCTCATCCCAATAATGTCAATTAAAGTAAGGTCATAACAAGCAGTAAGAAGGAAAGGTAGATTTGGGTGTGCTGCAACCAAACCAAGGAGACGTAAATCACCTTTTATAAGTTGGAGCAAAGAGACGTGTGCATTTGTATACGCTAATTCTCTTCTAACAAACCTAGAAGAGACACATCTAATTGTATCTCTACTTAGCTGATTTCTGTAACGACCGGTTCCCGTCATTATAGAAAAGCCAATGGGGAAAGAATTGGGGTCAGAAAACTTTTTGGTAGTAACTTGGAATTTCCTAACCTAGTCCAGATTTAGATGAAATTGGAATCAGTGAGATCTAGGGAAATCTGGTAACGAATAAGAGATCTAATTATGAATTTGATCATATGATTAGATAGCTAAGACGTTAAGGAACCCGTATGACTTTACGAAATCGAATTCGAGCGAGTAGAACTCCCAAAACTGATCTTAGCATCAATGGGAAATTTCTGAGTGTCATGGGTTGAAGGTGTGTTGTGAAATGGGGGTTTGAAAATATTTAATTAACTCTCTGTCTCCGTGCAAGCCTCTAGGGCGGGGCCGCTGTAGTGGGATGAGGTCCACCACAGTGGGACAGACGCGAGTTAAGTCAAAATTAAACCCCAAAAATGTCATTATTCTGTAAGTTTCGACTTTGAGAGCTAAGGAACGAACCCAGGTGTTTTCTTGGCAGTTTTTCACCATTTTTGAGGCTAAAGGTAAGGTTTTCAGTCCCCGAATCCATTTTTCAATCCGTAGAACTTAGTTTCTTGGGTAATTATCGATGAAGGAGAGTTTTGATCTGAGATTTATGGTGGAAGAAACCCTAAACTGGGTATGGGGGTCAAGGGTTTGGCCTAGGGTTGATGATTTCGATTATAAATCAGGTAATTAGGCTTCGTTTATTGATCCTTGTGTTATATTGATTGTTTGTAGACCAAGAACAAGTAGAAAGACTCTGGTAGGGGAAGAATCAAGTTTCTTAGGAGATTCAAGCATTGTTCGAGGTAGGTGATGGTTGTGATTTCATGTTTGTGTGATATATGTTAGTAATTACTTCATTGTATTGCATGTATGTATGCGAATGTTTCATTATTGATCACATCTAATGTAAATGAGTATGAATGAATAACTATATGCCATGAATCACCTCTTGATTGTATGATTATGAGAATATACATTATGATTGTGATTGTGGTATGTTGATTGGATCGGGTGTCACTATCCGACACACTACCTGGGATTGGATGTCACGTACCGACATACATATTGGATCGGATGTCACGTACCGACATACAAATTGGAACGGGTGTCACGATCTGACAGACTAACTCGAACGGGTGTCACGATCCGATACAGTAATAGTTTAGGTATGGGTTCCATGAGAGGACCGTTGAATTGGGTTCCATGAGAGGACCATTGACTTGTTATATGCATGTGTATTATTGAAAAAGGTGGAATTGTACATTGATCCTGAAATGATATTGATATTATATATATTCGGTATGTGCCTGTTTACTGTGTTGTGATTACTTGCTTATATTTCACTTATTGGGATAGACGCATGATCCTACCAGTACACTATGGTTGTGTACTGATACTGCACTTGCTTGTTCTCTGTTGAGTACAGGGCATCTTGAGGCGTCTATTGATAGACCTCAGTTAGGTAACTATTGAGCGTGACCGGATTAAAGGGTGAGCCAGTTCTTTCAGGCTGCCATGGATCTCTCTTGTTTAAGTCCACTCTTTTCGGACTCAGACTATTTGTTTAAGGTGTTTGTTTAGTTTTTGGATTGTACCCCTCGTTCTTACACTTGTCGTTAGTAGAGTTTTGGTACAATGACTTTCAGGTTCAAGGGGTTGTTCTTCCGCATTAGTTTGGCTAGTTTATTTAAACCTTTGGAGTTTATGGGAACTCTATATAATTTCTACATTTAAACCTGCTTCCTTATCTTTAAATGTGCAATATTTTGGTTAAGGCTGCTTAGTTGGGTTGTAGTAATGGTTCTCCCACCGGAGGGTTAGTGTGGGTGTCAATCACGATGGTCTGAGTCGTGACAATTTCACTCTAACAGACCTAGGAGAAAAGCAGGTTTCAAGAATATCCTCCATCCATGGTTGGATTTTCTCTAACCATATCTCAGTTCACTCTTAGTGCAGAGAAAATTAGTTATTGTTGAGTTCTCTAACAAAGCTGATAAAGACGCCAAAGTGATATACCGGATGTGTTGCTTACGGAGGAGTGGGAAGCATGTACAAACGTGTGTGGGTTAAAAAATAAAGCGGGAAAGCATTAAAAGGTAAGAGCCTTTTTATTATATTAACGACCTAACACATTTTTTTAACATCCGGAACATTTTAAATCAAAAATTAACTTTTAACGATGGGAAAAATATTTTGCTGCTATAAATATATTTTTAACGACTGGATCTGTGTCCCTTCGTTAAAAATTGGTCGTTAAAAGTGGAGTTTCTTGTAGTGATGTCTTCTCTGTGGCCTTCACAATTGTGACCAATAAGCTCGCGAAGCGATGAACCCTTTTCTTAGACTTCGCAATCGCGTACATAGGGTCTCACGATCGCGAGAGTTAATGGCTACCGATCGCGATGACCATTTTTCACCTAGACAGAACTTAAATTCAGAATTCTTTCCATTTTTCTCATTTCCACCATTTTCACTCGATTTGAGCTTAGGAGAGGCGATTCTTGGATGTTTTCTTGGTGAAATTCGTGTGTGTAAATTCCTCTGTCAACTCCTTATCATTTCCTTCAATTTTTATCATCCAAAACACCTTTTAAATCTTGTTTTCAATGTGAGTTTTAAGGTTTTTCCCATAAGTTAGAAAATATATATTTTCTTGATTTTGAGCTTGTTTCTTGATCGATTTTAATGGGGTTTTCAACCTTGAACTACTCTTTGCTTGTAGGACTTGATTTTCAACTAAAAGTTTGATTTTACCCTTTTGATTTCTGAAGTGATTTTTGGACTCTTTTACCTCGGGTTTCTAATCCTAACAATATGGGTATTATTGGGCTCTTTTTTATGAACTCTATCCGTTCTTGATAATCGGATATCATTTCGTTGATCGGGTGGTTAAGGAAGTTGTAACACCTCAGAAGTTGAAAAGTCGAAAAGGAAAGACAATGCAAAAAAAAATCTCTGAAGCAGTGGTCTATGAGTCCTATCCACGAACAATAGGAAGTGAACCGTAGAACCCAGAGTTGGGTTTTGGAATTTCAAGTTTCTGAAGTTTGACTTACGACTTGACATGATGAACCGTAGGATGTTTGACGAATCGTAGGACTGATCCATATGAATGATTCTGAGATTTGATTTTGAACCTCAACTCTACGGAAAGAAATGACGGGTCGGTTCTACAGACCATAAGAAGATCCCGTAGAAGTGTTCCAAACTTAGGGAAATTTTGGTGTTAAATTTGAGGTCTACAGTTTTGGTCTATGGATCGTAGGAATTCCTACAGGTCATAGAAATGTCTCATCGAAGTTGGATGATTTTTAAGCTTCTAGTATTTGGTCTACGATTGACCAGTATAGTTCATAGTAAGTCCTACAAACTATTGGTCATTTCCGTAGACAGGGTCTGACCGTTATTTTAAGGGGTATATGGGTCTTTTCCTATGTTCTTAAAGCCTAAGTTATGTCATTTTGACCCTAATTCCTAGCCCTATATAAGGTTTTTAAGTCCTAAAACTATCCACTCAAAAACACATTCCCCTAATTCCTAAATTCTAACCAAATTCATCCTCCCCAATTTCCCTCTCAAACTCAAGGAAGAAGAAAAGGGATTCTAGGGTTCCTCAGGTTCAAGTCTCCTTTCTTCATCATTGCTTAGGGATTCAAGATCAAGGTATGTAGGGAGTTCATCAATTGGTTCCATTCTCCCATTGATTCCCAAAGTTTTCTTCAACTCTCTAATTCTATTTCCCAAAATTGGTTAAGTTCTTATTCAATTCCTCATGGGTTCTATTTGTATGAATTTAATTGTTTAATTTTGATCATATTATAATTGTTTAGATTCAATTAAATGATTTCCAATCAATTCCATATGAAACCATGCATTGATCATGATTTTTACTATGACCCTAATTTGCATGAATTTAAAGAAAGGCTATGAATCAATGAATGATATTATCATGAACTTATGCATAATTGATGAAAAAAGATTGTTTATGATCTAGTTTTCTTCAAGATAAGCATCGATTAATTGTGAAAGGATTTTCTCACCTATGTATGAATTGTAAAAGGTTTTCTCACATTAAGGGATCATGGTTTGGTGAAAGATTTTCTCACTCATGCATGATTCAAGATTTAAGGAGCTATTCTATAATGTTTTTAACTTGGATTAGTAACTTAATTATGTTTGTCCATGCATGATGATATGCTTATGTTTATGACTATTCCGTTGAGATTTTTACTTAGCTTCAAGAGGATATTGAGATGAAGGCTCTCCCATTTGTAGAGGTCGGATCTCTAGTAGAAATCTTCTTGTCTCTAACTACGTTCCCCCGTAGGTTGTCTTAAGTAACATAGCTAGTGTATCCACATAAGCTAGAAGTTTAAGGTCTTTGCCATGGCAAGTAAGGACATCTCTTTTCAGTGTGGGAGCAAGACACCAGATTCCACGTTATAGCTCACGTGGTCTATGTCGGTTAATAGTAAATATCCCACAAAACGAACTAAGTTAATTTCAAAGACTTTATGAAGCTTTCCTCATCATTTTTAGATGAATTATACCATGTTCATGATTATGATTCTTCTTTAAATATTTTACTATGTTTAGCTTGGTCATTCATATCATATTTCAATTATTTCCCTCATATGTAGTATATTCCATGTACTAATGCATACTTGTGCCTACATATTGTTTCACTAATGTAGGGCTTGACGATACCTCTCCTTACGTTCGTGGCTAGTTGATCACTTTAGAGATTGAAGACTTGGTGAGTCCTCAAACTCCGAGGACCATGTCGCCTTTATTTCTTTCTTATGCCTTTATCTTTTTGGATGTTGTATGATGTGTACGGGTTAGGTCCCAACCACTTCTTTTGATGTTGTAGAATGGTTTGTCAAGAATATGTTAGACTTCCACTTTTAAATGTCAAAATCTTTATTTCATATGAGATTTCTTGCTTTTCTCTCGAATGTTGTGTATATATATGTCAAGTGACTTGTGTAGGGCCTCTCGGGGTTTTATACATCATATCACTTCTGTCACGACCCGAGCCTACACCCTGGACGTGGCCGGCACTCGAGAACCATTGCTGGTCCACAAGCGAACCCTCATCCTGGCTGACTACAAGCGGAAGACTAACTCAAGCATACAAAAGCTTAAAAACTGAATAAAAATAATATATTCAACT
>JAJONR010003267.1:0-12426 GCA_029582245.1 Solanum etuberosum | reverse complement strand
CCTGCTGTGCCCCCGAGACCAGCCTCAGTCAACTGAGGGCTGGCGCGGTGCACCACTGCTGCACAGGGACGTCAGGTCCCTTCCGCCTTCGTTCTTCATTCCGTATTTGATCGTTAAAAATATGTCTTCGCTCTCTTAGTGATATTTACTATCCAACCTACATCCAATCATCAAGAAATCCTATATACCAAGTCACGATCCTTGAATTCATAATTCAAATTCAAGAAAGAGTTAAGAGTAGAGTTCAAGAAAGTCTTTGAGTTAAATTGTGAATCTTTGAGAGGAGTAGTAGCTTCAAGTTCTAAGTCTTGAGCATTGAGTTCCTAATTATTTTGGGATTATATTCCTAATCATGGGACTACTACAAGTTACCCATGAAGGTCCTTGAGTTGAGTAGTTCATGCCCATAATTCCGCATGAACCCTATGAGTTGAGCAGTCTTGAGATGAAAAGTATCATTTAGTCCTTGAGTTGAGTAGCTCATGCCCATAATTCCATATGAAACCTCCAAGTCGAGCATTCTTCAGATGAGTAGCATCATTGACTCCTTGAGTTCTGGAGTTGTTAAGTTCCAAGTATTGAGTTCTATGTATGGTTATTGAAAACCTTGAATTGAGTCCTTCACGTCCATAATTCGGCATGAATCCTATTTTAAGAAGTCTTTTTTACAAATTGTTTTAAAACTTATTTTAAAGACTTGAGCACTAAGTTTAGGAAGAGTAGAGGTGAGTTCATTTTTTTTAAAATGATATATGGGAACTAAGTATTCCCTAGAGTAAATATTTTTACATTTAAGATGAGAGGAAACTGAGATTTCCAAAAGAGTTTTGAGCAGTTTGAGTACCATCTCTTTTAAGGGAAAGATTTTTGAGTAATAATCTCAAAACACAGAAAGAGTTAGGTTTTTAAACATATGAGGTAGTTATATTTTGGGAATAGTATTGAACATCGGTATGGGGGAGAGTTCAAAAAACTCACAGCCCCATAAACCATGTAGCCAACGTGGGTACAAAGGGTCATACTTTTTAGATGATTCCTTATTGCTTTTTAGCATAGACTAGTGGATCCACTTAGTAGTAGGTTCTATACCCCGGAAAAGTGTAGGACAATTCTGGCAGCGTGGGCTAGACGCTGTATCATCACATAGCTCATAGTGATGGTTGTCGGTTAGAGAATCTTTCACAGATTTACTTTGTAATTTTGTATACAAACATAGTTATTATTGTATTTTCATACTATTGAGTTATTATTGTATTTTTTCATACAATTGAGTTATTGCCTATTGTTTTAAAAGCTTTCTAGATATTGCATCTTTTATTGTTGTTGAGCATCTTGAGTTTGAGTTGAGTATCTTGAGTCAGAATTGAGTACCTTATTGTTGAGTTGAGCCCTATTTCTCTAAGTTGAGTTGAACTGTGTTTCACTGAGTTGAGTATCTTACTATTGAGTTGAGCCCTATTTTCTCTGAGTTGAGTTGAACTATGTTTCATCGAGTTGAATTGAGTTGAGTGAGTTCGGAAGAGGTAGGTATGTTTCTTTTCCATCAGTTCAAGCTTATGTTTATGCTTTAAAATTTCCCTTACATGCTCGTACATTCCATGTACTGAGCCATTTGTCCTGCATCGTTTCATGATGCAGATACATGTATTCAGGATAATTAACATGCATTTCATTGAGGTCATGTGATAATCCAGTCAGCTTTGGTTAGCCATCTTTATTCCGGAGGACTTCACCTTTATCTTACAGTTAGTAGTTTTGAGATGTCGTGGGTCTTGTCCCGATATCCTTCTGTAATAGTAGAGGCTTCATAGATAGACAGAGTTGAGGAGTTTATGTAGTTACTTTTATTTTAAGTATTGTACGGACTTTTAAAAAGGTTGAGTATTTGAGCTCAATGAAATTTAATTCAGGTTTTAAGCTTTTGTATGCTTGAGTTAGTCTTCCGCTTGTAGTCAGCTAGGATAACGGTTCGCTTGGGACCAACAATGGTTCTCGAGTGCCGGCCACGTCTAGGGCGTAGGCTCGGGTCGTGACAATCTGATACATTTAATATCATATCAACTAGGATATTAATCAATAATATCAACTTGATTACATGTTCTAAAAATTGTGCTCTTAACTCAATCATCTTGCACAAATAATTTTGTGAATGTCAAACTGCAGGTTGACAACAAACACACATATGGTTATCTTATAGATGCATCTATTTATCATATCACATAACAGGTGAACGGGCCCTTATTCACCTTTTACACTTTTTAGAATTTAGAGATTTAGTCTCAATATTAGTTGATCCAATCAACTTATCATGAGGACAAACAACATAAAGAATTCTTGAAGAATCCTCTAGTACTTCAATGTATGTCTATTACTCAGTATGCACATCTTTGGGATGACCAGATCATTCATGCCAACTAATAAAATTATTAGTACTACTAAACTCCAAATTTACAATACTAAATATTTGCCTTTTGCTTTAGTAAATTTCTAATCTACTATTATATGAGCAAATTTTAATTTTATTACTTCGGGAGTAAATTTTAAATTTATTTATTCTCAATTACTCTACAATTTTAAATTTATTTTATCTCAATTACTCTACTTCTTCTAGAGGTTAGTCGCAATCTCATCACGATAAAATGCTCATCTGTATTGATAAGATTTTTTTACACTATCATATTCACTTAAGTATTAGAATCATTCAATCCCAATTGATATGCAATAATTATTTATCAAGACAAATAGACTTAATTTGATTATCTAAAAATTATGCCCATAAACATATTATTTGTGCCAAAATATTTGCAAACGTCAAGTTGTGAGATGGCAATAGGCACACATGAGACCATCTAGAAGGATCATCTATTAGGACCATGAAATATCTAAACAACCCACTAGGTGGGTGAATAGGTCCACAAACCCATGTATACGTTTCAAGAACGTAGATGACTCAATCTCAACGTTCGTTGATGATGGTCTCACAATTAACTTGCCCTGATAACAAGCAATACAAAAAATTCTCCATTTAAAAGAATTTTTAGGTTCTTTCATAGATGTCCATTTGAATTTTCTATAATTTGTCTCATCATTATAGGCTCAGGATGTCCTGACGGTCTTAGTTTTGAAATTAGTTGACTTCTAATTTATTATAGAATGTGCTTCAATTGCATTAATTCTTGTCCAATGCAAATCAGAAGATAAAGCAAGAAACTTTTCTATAACATATATTTTTTTGAGACAATTTTGATAATACCACGTCCACGACCAAGGACGTGAACTTTTCCATGTCTAGCATGGTGGGCATACACCTCATCCACTTTAGAGAACGAATCTGTATTTTAGCATTTATCAAAAGTTCTCATTCTTCGTGAATGAAATACAATCATATGAAAATATCAAATTATGATAGCTTTAGTACCTCATTCCATGTTCATGTGTATTGTTCAATTACTTGTATTCTTTCAGATATATTCTGTACACTGCTACCACATTCACTTTATGGAATGCAGCAGTTTCAATGGGATAGGTTTCATGACTAATTTTCATCAAAAATATATTATTTTACCTTAGTCATCATTATATCATCAATATGGTGCATTGAGACTCAAACCAAACGTCTTATCCTTATAAAGGTATCTTAGGCCATAAATTAATGGGACATGAACCCAACATCTCATAACGGTGCATCAAGACAAGAACCTGATGTCTTACCCTCTTGGTGCGATTGGACATGAATCCATCGTCTTATCCTTTTGGTGCATTAAGACTTGAATCCATCGTCTTACCCTCAATTGAGACTCACCCAAGAGCCTTTATTAATATTATACCACATCTTTCAACACAAACTAAGAAGTTGCGATGAAAAACTTTTATCATGGATTATTAACTTTATTATCCGAACAAAATAAAACAAAGCTAAGAATTGAATAGCACAACAAAACATATCATATGTTTATGTATCAGTAGGTTGTGCAATATTAGGATTAAGAATTAGATTATTCTATGTAGAGAAGTTTGAAATTAACCATCCAATAAAGAAACTCAACATGTGAAGCTTTTTCTAATATATTATATGCACGAGGACATATCTAGTACGTAGTTGTTGGATTAACTGCACCTGACGTGATAATCAATTATCTGTCCATCTCAGTTGGTTAGTTTCGTATTGATAACGTGTTATGAAATTATATAAAACAATGAGAAGAAAGTAGAGTGAAGAGAGAAGACTTATTATTTTTCTTAAAGGGATGATTTTACAATGAAGAGAACCCCTCTATTTATATGGAAAAATTTACTTGGTCCCAAAGATAGGGTTCCTAATTTTTTTCTAAAAGATAGACATTCACTATATTTATAACAACTTTCATCTTATTTAGCTTAAATATTTTTGCGTGTGCATTCCCATGATGGTACCATATGTATTTAAAATTAAAATTTTCATCTTATTTAGCTTAAAATTAGAACTTTCATATTAAGTTTGTTAAATTAAAAATGGATTTATTATTTATATCACTCTTAAATTGTAAAATATTAAAGTTATATTCATTTTAATTAATATATAAAATACAAGCTTTCAAGTGACTAAAAATATATACAATTTAAAATATGTAATTCACTAGTGGAGAAATCAAAATATAAATAAACATAAGAATTAGTCAAATAAATTCATAGATAAAAAATATATTTATATACTGTAATTTTTTTGATAAAAAAATATGAAGAATTGTCATAAAAATAAAGAGTAGTTAATGTTGTGAATGTTATTATACACGATATTAAAAATAATGTGAATATATATGAATATGAAAAGTGATGTGTAAAAAGGGTTTAAAGGGATATCTTTGTTATTTTACCTATTTTATGTCGGATAAGTTATCCCGGTATTACTATACCACTCAAGGGATATCATTAAACGCCAATTCTTTTCTAGTTAAGTTTGATACTAAAAATAAAATTTATAAAAATAAATTCATTTTTCATTAATTTATATTAATTTAATAGATAATGACTTGGAAATTTACTTTTTTAGAGGTCAATTGGAAACATGTAAGAATTGTATCATTTTTAATTGAACCATTTTCATTTCTTATCTTGAATATTTTAGTAGCTTTAAAGAAATTATCTTAATAAATAATGCTCTATCACTCTGATAAAAGCTCAACTACACCTCATCCAATACTAGGTTTAGGCGATCGTAATCTAGTATAAAACCCAACAAATGAGTTGGGGTCGAACCCACAGGGAGCGGTACAAGTTTGAATTCAGTTATGAAGTTATAAACGTGGTCTAATCGGTTATAGGAATAAAAATTATCGAAAATATTTAGATAAATCAAAGGGGTGACACGAATGTCAGATGGGGGGATTGGTTTGTCAGTTAACAACTAAAACAATTGCGAAAAAAGGGGAAACAATAAGTAGAGAGGAATTCTTGGGGATGTGATCGATTATCGGCTAATTTCGCTATATGGGTAATTGTAATTCACTAACAATTGCTTAATATTAGTGGGTAGGCTAGACTATAGATGCAATAGCATTCTCTCGAACAACTATTACGATTCAAGCGAGTTCTCTCGAACCTCGACAAGCTTAATACTATAAACAACCCAAAACCTTAATTTATCTACTCTCTCGAGCTATATAGCTAGAATCGAGTTTAGGATTCACTCTCTCGAGCTGAACCCACATCAACCCAATAACTACAATCATCAATCGAAAACCTTAGCTCTAAACCTCTTTCTCAAGCAAGCCCAGAACACTAAGTTAGAATTGCATTTGCAACTACAATTCATAGATTAATACACAACTATCGATTAAACCCACTTCAATTAAGAATTTAATTCAGTAAACAACAATACCCATATGCTAATTAAAGCCAATAATCACATGATCACACCACACGAATTAGGGTTTTAGCCACCGATATACTGTGAGTTTACGGTATTTTTGATACATTTCACTTAAGAGTTGTGTGTGTCTAGGGCCATTTTATATTGGAAATAATGTTTTTGTGTCATGTTTGCAGGAAATAGACTTGGATGCGATTTAGTGAGATGACAGTTGAAAAATCTACAGAAGTAGCCACCCACGAAGGGACCTACGGACCGTAGGTCCTATAACGGTCCGTCGATGGTGGGCATAGATGGGAGCATCAGGGAAGTATGACCAAGTGTGGAACCACGAAGCAACCTACGGACCGTAGGTCGATCTACGGGCCGTCCTGCACGTCTGTAGAAGGTGTTCAGAGAGTCAAAGTTCCAGTACCTGATGAAAATCCTAAGTGTGGAGCCACGGAAGAGGACCTGACCTACGGTCTGTAGGTCGAACCACGGCTCGTAGATGGAGTTTCGTGGGTCCAAACCTAGGGTTCTGCCGACCTGACCCGGACTCCCTTTAAATAAAACCATTCATATTAAAATAATTTCCAACGTCCATCTAAATCCCCCCAACCGTTTTTCAATCCTCTAAATCCCCCATTATCTGGGTTCGGTGTCAAAGGCTAACAAAAGATCTAAGGAGTCTATTGTATCATCACACTCACCCACTTTGATTGCTTGAAAGGTAAATGATTTCACCCTGACTTTGAATTCACAGTTCATTGTTGTATTATGAAGTCACGAAGTTGGGAACTTGACCTTGGGTTGTTAGTTTTATGGTTAAATGTTGGATTATATGCTAGAATAGCCCTTGGTATGATGGTATGTGAGTGTGAAGTTTATTAAAACTAACTGAATCAAGGTAAAAGGTCTAAATGGATGTTTTGACTTAGGGTTCCTAGTTCGGTATGTCAAAAAGTCAAATTGTGAGTAATCGGAACCCTAAGGATGACGAACTACCATATATTGTGTTGAAATGCATGATTAGACCTAAGTTGATTAATTGATTTGTTGAAATAATGAGTACAATATGAGGCATATCTGAAACCTGGCACAAAACTGACCCACGAGACCCTGTCCACGGACAGTAGGTCAATCTACGGACCGTAGGTCGGGTCCGTGGGTCTGTTGCACATGAAATATTCACCAAGTGTGGAACCACGAAGGTGGACTACGGTCCGTCGTTCCATCGACAGACCGTTCTGCACATCCGTGGTTCACATTAGAGACCCAACTTCTAGGAACTCTGATCTACGGAGGGGACCTACGGACCGTAATTCCATCCACGGAATGTAGGTACCCACCGTAGGTGGACAGTTCTGCTACTGTCCATGAATTTTTCAGTTTTGGTTTTGGTTCGTTTCTTGTTCAATTTTTTTTCCGAGTGTGTTATTTGCTTGTTTTGGGACTACCTAAGCTCTTACAAGTACTATGGCCCCCAAGGAAGCTCCGACTTATGCCGCAAAGGGCAAATCGAAATATGTGGCACCGTACTTTTGACTGATCGATGAGGACACTGATGTGGAGAATGATGTGGAGTATGTTCCACCTCGCACCAGGACCTCCCCCACTGCTCCCCGCACTACACAGAACAAAGCCCGGCAGGTGAGTTCTGACGTGGTCACTGCCCCCCTGTATGAAGAGAGGGCTACACCGATCGGATCATCGGCTAGCTCTGAGTCCGCATCCGGCTCCAGCTCAGGCTCCAGTTCTAATGGTATCACTGCCTTATCTTCTGAGGCTGATAGTGCGGGTGAAATTCCAGTGCCCCTATTACCGAGCCTGCACCAGTTGCTGAGGAACCAAATCGATGGTGTGTGGAGGGCCAGTATCAGATATACAGAGATTCCCACACACTTCATGAGAAGGAGAAGATGGCTCGACTAGTCACCGAGGAGTGCTGGGCTCTCACAGGTAGCCTGCACACTGCTCCAGTCATTGAGGAACTCTTTCGTAGACACAGGTGCGAGTGGATAGTCCGGCCCCCAGGCACGTACAGTGAGGAGATAGTCAGGGAGTTCTACGCTTCCTATGCCGCCACTATTAGAGGGTCCATATCCAAGAGGGCCAAGCCCGCAGCTCAGCCTCCACTCGAGGCTACACTAGTTTGGGGATTTTCTATGGACATCTCCGAGACCACCCTCCGCAGGTTCATATATGGCCCGGATCAGACTCTGCCCCTCAATACAACAGAGCTAGATTATCGCATGGGCATCATCCGGAGTGGGGCATTTCAGAGGAATGCCGAGCAGTGGGAGTCACTTATTAGGTGGCTAGCACGACATCTTTCCACGGATGGCAAGCGAGCAGAGTGGGTCAGTACTCCGAGCATGGGCATCAGGAAGGCGACCTTAAATTTTGCTGCAAAATTCTTTTGGCTGCTGGTACATTATAGGCTGTCCCTCACTCAGGTGAACAATGTGGTCACATGGGACCGAGCAGTGATAATTGAAGCCACTGTAGCAGGACTTGAGGTTGATTATTTCCGTATACTGATCGAGGTGATCCATGAGAGGGCCTTCAAGGCCACCACCACTTTGCCTTTC
Organism: Solanum etuberosum; assembly: GCA_029582245.1. Lineage (NCBI taxonomy): Eukaryota > Viridiplantae > Streptophyta > Magnoliopsida > Solanales > Solanaceae > Solanum > Solanum etuberosum. Next base: position 4,005 of record JAJONR010003267.1, on the reverse strand, counting down.
CCCTGCCTCATCTTTCATCTTCCAGCTTTACAGGGACTCTGGTGTACCAGTATGGCATTGTGACCGGTGGCTTCACGCACGATATAGGCCTTATTCGGGATGAGGCCAATGCAGCTGCACCTCGCAGGGAGCCACGGGTTTAGGTGCCACCATTGGGCGATGATCTTGTAGCGGATGTGGAGCAGATGCAGGATGATGACACTTCCCCTCCAGCCACTACAACAGAGGCACAGAATCCTCCGTCTCCGGCCGCCAGTAAGGCCCCTAGCTCGTCCAGAGCCACCCATTCTTCCGGTGCCACCGCCATCCCTATAGCTTGAGTACAGAGGCTCGAGGCACATATGGCTACCCTATTTCAGCATGTGAGGCCATGGATGCAACATGCTATAGCGGAGTCCGCGGCTAGGGTTGAAAAGAGAATGGAGCACATGATGGACCAGAAGGTCCAGGCCATTCATCAGTGCCTGGATGCCTTTGAGTTGAGAGTCCTAGAGAGGCCAGCCCCGACTGTTGATGTGACCACCCTCCATAAGGAGATAGAGAGCCTCCATGCTGATGTCACTATACTTTTCGCTCCACCAGAGACTGAGCCAGAGTTTGTCCCTACGGCACTGGTTGATGATACGGTGTTGAGTGCCCTATTCGGAGATGGTATGCCACCACCAGATTCTTCCCGTACTGCTGGGAAGCGCACCCATTCCAGTCATACTTATGATGACACTGAGGCTGAGAGAGCGAGGAAGAGGGAGTGCCAGAAGATTGAGGTGGCTTGGAGGGCATCCATAGTTGATGAGGAGATGAGACAGCAGAGGGCCAGGGAGATAGGTGTGGGCCCATCTAGCAGTATGAACACTACTGATGGTGTCTCAAGAGTTGATGATAACACTACTGAGGGTGCAAAGAGGGTATATGGGAGCGCTACTGATGGTGTTCCAAGTGTGGATCCAGTGGGTACCGAGAAACCGGACCCACCCACTTCTTGAGTGGCCTTCGGCGTCTTCGGCGCTTATGCGCCACAGGTTTTCTTCACCCGATCCTTTGCTTTTTATTTTTTTTGTGCATTAGGGACAATTGCACTTTATTTTGTTGGGGGTTGGGTAAATGGATTGTGAGTGATAGAGTGAAGTCTGAGTAACCCAACTCATAATCCTCTCTTGGGGTTTTCTTGCCTGTGTTCTTTTCCCCCAAGAGACTGTTTTAATTTCTGTTGAACTGACATGTTTCGGAATGTATGTGTAGGAGTAAGTAGAAAAATGAAAGCATGATGGCATGAAAAACATGAGAAAAATGATCCCTGTACAAAAATGTTGAATTGTGCTAGATCTATAGTCTTGATGAGTTGAATGTGTTGGATCTTAATGTGACATGATAAGAACCGATGTGACCTCATGACTTAAGCTAAAACTTGAACTGGGTAATATGATAATCTGATAATGAAACAATGTGCCAAGAGTGTGTGAGAAAAGTTGAATGTTCAGACAGTATGTGCCAATCTAGAACTTTCCCCGTTGGTCCTGCTAAGATGATTTAGGCTAGAAGTTGGGAAATGATCATAGGCCATTGTTCAAATTAGTCTACTTAAGCCTAAAATGATCCAACTAAATTAAATCAATGTTCCCTTTGATCCAAATATTTGAGCCTAAAATAGACCATTTCTTTTGATTCACCTAACTCACCTTCCCTAAAATAATTATCTTGGCCCCGGTCCCTCCTTGGACATGTGCACCTTGACTTAGGCCAAAAGCCTAAGTTGAGGGTGGCTAATTCAAAAGTTACCTTGATCTTGGCGCTGATCCGACATAGGATATTATGCACCTCAACTAATGCAAAATGCATAAGTTGAGGGTGGCTATGAAAGAGGAAACCGAAAGAAAAAAAAAGGGTATGAAAAGAGTTTTGTGCTGAAAAGAGAAAAAGAAAAGATAGAAGAGGATGTGACTTTGTGCAAAATAAGCAAAAAGATGATAAATAAAAGTGGTGAAAGAAATAAAGAAAAATAAGGTGAAAGAAAAAGAAGAAAGTGAAAAATAAGAGCCAAAAAGTCAAAAGTCACATCCATGTTGAAAAGAGTCAAGGGAAAGAAAGTAAAATGAAACGATGTCAAAAATAGGTTGAGAAAAGAGGTAAAAAGCCAATGTAATGTCAAGGAGGGCAGAAAGTCACTAAAAAGTACCCAAATGTACCACACCTGACCCTGAGCCTACATTACAAGCTAAGAAAGTCCTATAGTGATCCTAGCAACTAGTTTGGAGAGTCTAAGCAGTGAAAATAAGGGCAAGCCTATGGTATTGAGCAGTAACTGTACTTGAAGTCACTTCTGAACGTGAGTGTTGAATGAATCCTAAAACTCAAAATTCATATCTTCTGTGTGAAAAGGATTTCGTTTGAAGTGAGGGCACTAGTTACATTGTCGGAAAGTTGGTACCTTGGTGATTGTGAAAAGTGTATGTTGTGGTGTGTATTGGTCGATCTGTGTGATATCTTGATACGCATGAGTTAGCTTGTTGAGTCTAATAAAAATGATTTGCACTAAGAAGATGGATTGGATTGAGATAGCCATGTGATTGCTGAGTTTGTATATCTGCTTCTACACAAGTGTCGTTTAGAGTGTTAGTGTGTCGCTTGAGGACAAACAACATATTTAAGCTGAGGGTGTTGATATACCGTGAGTTTACGGTATTTTTGATACATTTCACTTAGAGTTGTGTGTGTCTAGGGCCATTTTGTATTGGAAATAATGTTTTTGTGTCATGTTTGCAGGAAATAGGCTTGGATGCGATTTAGTGAGATGACAGCTGGAAAATCTGTAGAAGTAGCCACCCACGAAGGGACCTACGGACCATAGGTCCTATGACGGTCCGTCGATGGTGGGTTTAGCTGGGAGCATCAGGGAAGTCTGACCAAGTGTGGAACCACGAAGCAACCTACGGACAGTAGGTCGACCTACGGGCCGTCCTGCACGTCCGTAGAAGGTGTTCAGAGAGTTGAAGTTCCAGTACCTGATGAAAATCCTAAGTGTGGAGCCACGGAAGAGGACTCCTGCACGTCCGTCAGTGATGAACTGGGAGTTGAAGGTTCCAGGCCTTGTAGAAAAAGTCTAAGTGTTGACCAACGGAGGGGACCTATGGACCGTAGGTCGACCCACGGTCCGTAGGTCGAGTCGTCGACCAAAGCCGCGTCCAGAAAGTTTATTTCCTTATTTTGTTTCCTTTTTGTTTAGGACATGTTTTTCTATAAATAGGGTATGTAAACCTCGTTTTTGGGGGTTAGACATTATTGTTTACTTTTAGTTCTTAATATTTTCTTGGGAATTAACTTGCAAACTTTGGCAATTTGATTTCCGGATTTCGGTTTATAAGATTTTTGCTTTGAAATTCAATTGGAGATTACGGGTTTCTTCTACTCTAAACGTAAGTTCATGAATTCTCTTTACAAAAATATGAATTGTGTTCCTTCAAGCATGAGTAACTAAATTCACAACTAGGGTTGTGGGAACCATGAGCAATTAACAACGTATGAATAATAACTAAGTAATTCTTGAATAGTGTTGATGCATGTATTGGTAATTCTTTCACTTAGAAGTCTTTTTAATGGTGGCCAACATTAGAACTCGCCTTGTTGCTACTTGACGGACCAAGGAGGTAGCTAATAAGAAAAGAATTATCAACAGAGATTTAGTGCGATACTATCTAATAGTCTAATGTCAATTGGTGCGAGGGTGAAAACTAAGCCATACATTGATGTGATGTCTAATCTGAGGTAAAGGTAAGGGTTAGTAAATTATACACACGTAGCCGGACCAATGTGCAGAGTGAAATTCCCTATTTGGAGGACCAATCACTTAGGGATACATATCTTACCAACTTTGCATGTAAAACACTAGGAAAGGATTACTATTATTAGGAATACTGCGTTAAGAGCTTATGGGGAACACATACACCCTAGTTTCTCTCTCTCATTGATAACAACAAAGTTTGAATCTTGCTCACTTGTTACTTAAACAAC
>JAJONR010003265.1:0-46252 GCA_029582245.1 Solanum etuberosum | reverse complement strand
GTTATTGTGCCCTATATGCAATCAGGGGTTATTGTACCCTGTGAAGACATAAAAATAAAATAGGGATTGTTATGCCCTATATGCAACCAGGGGTTATTGTCCCCTGTGAAGACATGAAAAATAAAATAGGGGTTTATTGTGCCCTATATACAACCAGGGGTTATTGTGCCCTGTGAAGACATGAAAAATAAAATAGAAGTTATTGTGCCCTATATGCAACCAGGGATTATTGTTCACTGTGAAGACATGAAAAATAAAATAGGGGTTATTTTTTATTTATATTATTATTATTATTTAATATCATTTTTTTTTGTACATTTTCCAAATATAAAAGAAAAAACAAAAAAAATAAAAATAAAATAAAATACCCCAGATTTTATTAAGAAAAATAATCTTCTTTTTTTTTTTATTATTATTATTATTATTATTATTGTTATTTTTATTATTGTTTGATTATGTTCATATTGTAGGAGAGACAGGGATTCAAGAACTTACCCTCGTGGCGTTTGTCTCTCTCAAACTACTTACAAGATTTTTCTTGTACATGTTTTGAACAAAGAATGGTTTGTTAGTCTTTCTAAATGGTGGTGGGTTTGTGACTTCGAATATCTTGTGGAGTTTGACTTTGAATCCGTCTGGCTTGGAAGATTCATTCTAATGATGATTGTGCGAATAGCTTGAAGATACTTCAGAGACAGTCCTTATCTTCCCTTGAAACACTCCTCATGAATATTTTTACCCACTACCATTTTGTGCATGTTGTGTGGCTCATCATTTCCAAAGCAACTCTCCCTCTTTAACGATTTTCTCATGGTACCTTGAAGTAACACTTCATTTTTTTTTTGGTATTTTTATCTCGATTGGTTCACAGCCCTAGTCAATGTTGTGCATGCCCACAACCTTCGACTGGAAATATCGTAGTCAATTTTGTGGCTTTTATTTTATTTTACCACTTGACGCGAGTTTATGCGGGATAGAACTCAAAGAATATCAAAAATTAGTACAAATGACACAATGAAAGGGTTATGAAAGAAAAAAAAAGTTATATCTTTAGAAGGAGGAAATGAATAGGTAAATGTTTAAAAGAAATGAAAAGAATCTTATCTGAAAGTACGTGATGAGTTTAGTGAATTATGACATGCATTTTGGACTAAACGTTTGATCCTTCTAAGTTGTATGAATCTCCTGAAACAATGTTGTACCTTTCAGTCTATAGCCGGACTTCTATCTTGATTGTGCTCATGTCAAGATGGAATGTCATCATTTGATCAGTGGTGCCCTTCGTGGGTTTTCACCAATAAGATAGTCTTATTTCCTTCTCTCAACTTACCATCGCCTTATGGTGCCCGTGAGGGTTTTCACTCATAAGACTCTCTCATTTTTTTTCTTTATTTCTTTGTTGTAACACACCGTACTTGACCTTTCCTCAAGAGTGATTAGAAGGTCATAATATCAAAAGCACCTTAGAATGAGTTACAATTTTGGAATAATTGAATGAAATATCAATAACAAAATCATGCCCCAACTTTCGAAGTATCGAGAAACATGATTATTGTTTTATTGAGTGATTAGACTGAACCTTAAACTTTGTACAGTGCTTTCAATGTTTTCATTTTCATATTTGACCTTTGTTTTCTTGAAAGCTTCTCCTCATTTATATTCCTTTTTTTTTCTCATTTTTTCTCCTTTTCATTGGAGGTTTTTTTTTTCATTTTTCCGTTTTAGCTTTTCTTTGTCATTTTTTTTACTTTCACATATTTGACCATTTTCACTTTGTTACCCAACTTAGATCGTTGGTACTGTGTAGATAATTGATAGTGCGCTCAAGGAGGTGGGACCAAGGGATAGTGCATTTATGCACTCAAAAGGATATATGCTAAGATGTGGTTATTCAAATAAAAAGATTTCAGGCTCGAAATGGGAGTTCTACGGATAACATGTCATTCGGTAGGCTTGAAAGGCACAATCGGATCAAAGAAAGCCTATAATCCTTTTCCCAGTTAAATGTTGCTCAAAATTTTGTCTCAGCCAACATTTGGGCCAAGTGCTAGATCAACAACGTCATGCCATTGAATTTTGATATCTAAATCTCACCACACAATGCACCTGAAACAATGAGGTCGAATTTGTTTTAGCCTTAACTTTAAGAAGGATAATTTCTCGAGTATTACATAAATATATCAAGAGGTACCAAAAGAATCTATGGGTCACAACAAAGTTGTATCGTGCCAAATAGTTTAACAATTTCTTTTTTTCTTATACACACTCCTAAGTATGTCGGTACCAACCAAGTCAAGAATTACTTTTTTTAAAGAAAAACAATCCTTTAAAGATTTTTTTTTATCTCATTTTTTTTGCCCCAATTTTTGTGATGAGGACTTTCTAGATTTTTTCTTGGTTAGACCGAACCTCAAAATAATGTTGCCTACGTATCTTGTCAAAGCAAGAATCAGGTCAAACGTAGTTCAGGAGGATCATGAACAACCATCAAATTTTTTTGTTATAAAAAATACACATTTTCTTTTATTTTTCTTGAACAAGGAATGATTATTATTTTTGGATAATTTTAATAAGGAATAATTTTTTATTATTTTTTAAATTTTTTTTTTTTAGTAAAGATCACCGTACCCGAGGAGGGATGCCTACATATGTCATTGAGGGATATGGGACGGGTACTAGGTTCTAAATCAATGCAAAAATCAATATCTCTCTCCGGAGGCATACCAGACAAATCAGTAGGGAACACTTCTCTAAATCTGACACCACAGGAATAGACTCAATAGAGGGAGACTCAACCTCAACATCCCGAATATGAGTCAAATATGCCAAACAATCCTGCCCCACCAGTTTCCTAGCCCTGATGGAGGATATGATCTTAGCTGGCTTAGGCTTATACACCCCTTCCCACTCTAATTTTCCCTACCGGGGATCTCTAGAGTCACAAATTTTGTATTATAATTTAAGACAGCAAAATAGGGGGACAACCAAGTCATGCCTAAAATTATATCAAAGTCAGTCATATCCAAAATCGCCAAATCAGTCCAAGTCTGAAAACCCATAAACAAGATAGGACAAGCACGATAGACATGGGTGACTATGACAGACTCTCCAATGGGGGTAGAAACATGGATGGGGGCATCAAGTATATCACAAATCATATCAAACTCTGAGGCAAATCGCACGGACACATAAGAATAAGTAGAAACCGGATCAAATAACACATTAGCCATCCGGTCACAGACAAGAATAGTACATGTGATCACTGCATCAGACGCCTCTACCTCGGTCTTGCCCGGAGAGGCATAACACTGAGCCCTGTCCTCATGACGGGCGACTTCCCTGCCTGGCTGCACAGTACCTCTGCCTGCATTACCATTTCCCCGATCTCTACGGCCTCACTGATTTCCTCCTCGCCCATCTTGTGGACGCCCTCGACTATTATTACCATTTCCCGCGGGTACCACTACTCTAGTCTGCTGTTGTGCGGAATCCAACATGCGCGGGTGGGCACAATCTCTCCTCATATGCCCAGGTTCTCCACAATTATAACAAGTGCGATCAAAGGATGGCTGGCTTCCCGCCGAAGGTGCGGCTCCCTGGCTATCCTGAATAAAATTCTGATGTGGAGTTCCTGAGTAATTACCTGTAGAAGCGGGCATAGCGGACTGAATAGGTCGGGCTGCAAGTTTCGGCCTCCCTGAACCTTTGGAGTAGGAACCCTGAAAGTTACCGGTGCTCTTATCTTCCTTAGCCAATGCCTTAGCCTGCCCGTCTCGCCTCACCCCCTCCACTTTCTTCACAAAATCTGGTACCTCATTAAAACTTTTCCCTGCAGAAGTCATGTGCACAGACAATACCTGTAACTCAGAATTCAGTCCCTTAACAAATAGACGGATCCTCTCTTCCTCAGTAGACACCAATTGCGTAGCATTTCTAGAAAAAACATGGAACTTGGCCTCATAAGCAGCCACAGACATACCACCTTGCTCCAAAGTCATGAACTCATCCTTCTTTTGATCTCTCAAAGTCCGGGGCACACACTTTTCAAAGAACAGAGCATGAAACTGGGTCCAAGTGAGTGGGGGTAAAGTTGAAGATCTGCATTCCACATAAGTTCTCCACCACTTCTTAGCCTCACCTTGAAGCTGAAAAGTCACAAACTCTACTCCATGCTGATGGACAATTTCCAACTTATGAAGTCTCTCATAACAATCTAGAATGAACTCATAGGCGTTCTCACTCTCGGAACCATGGAACACCGGCGGTTTCAATTTCAAGAACTTAGTCAGCATCTCATGTTCATTAACAGTCATAACAGGACCCAACAAAGGACGGAAGAAAGCATCAGTACCTACAATTCCACCCACCTTGGGGACAGTGATAGCAATAGGGGGATATGCGGGAGCTTGAGTTGCTTGAACTGTGGGGAGTACTCCAGGACCAACCAATCCTTTCAGGAATGACATAATCTGTTGAGCTAACACTGGGTCTAAGTGAGGAATACTTGTAGTCTCAGCCTGCACCTCTTCCTCTTGTCCAACATCCTCATCAATCTCAACCTCTACATTCTCCTTTATCTCTTCATGATGCGCAGGAGGATTCTCATTTCTGGGAGCATTCTCAACTGGAGCTCCACCCCAAGCGAGTGCTACCCTTCCACGGCCTCTACCCCTTGTTCTTCCTCTAACCCTGCCTCGACCGCGACCTATTGTTGCGGACTCCTCAGCGGGCTCATTGATGGGAGCTATGGGCCTGACACCATTGAAGCGAGTGTTAACCATCTGCGGACAGAAGAGTAAAGGAGATTAGATACCAATTTGGATCACCAGATACCAATTGGAACCAAGTTATACACGAAAGGATACAAGAGAAAATAGAGAGATTTTTGAAAGTCCTATAGCCTCTCGAAGAAAAGCACAGAAGTCTCCGTACCGTTCCACAAGACTCAACTAGAATCATTTTGGTACATCGAGATCAACGAACCTAGGGCTCTGATACCAACTTTGTCACGATCCAGACCATCGTGAGTGGCACCTACACTAACCCTCCGGTGGGAGAACCGTTACTACAACCCAACTAACAAAATTAATGAAATCTAAGGCACTTAAAGATACGGAAGCAGGTTTAAATACAAGAGTCAAATAGAGTTCCCATTAACTCCAAAAGATCTAACAACGACTAACAAAATATTGCGGAAATTATTCCTTAGAACCTGATATTCAATGTACCAAAACTATAACAAGGAACCATAAGTCTAAGGAAATGGGTACGACCCAATGAAACATAAGAAAATCTAAAGCACTAGTCTAAGTCTGAAGATGTGGACATAAACAAAAGAGAACTCATGGCTGCCCGGAAGAACTGGCTCACCCTTGAATTCGATTGATCACAGATCTCTTAGATGAGGTTTGTCAGTAGCCGTCTGAAGATGCCATGTACTCAACAAAGAAAGAGCAAGTGCAGTATCAGTATACAACCACAGTGTACTGGTAGAATCACGCGGCTATTCCAATAAGTGAAACATATATAAGTCATTACAACATCATAAACATGCACACACTGAACATATACAATATCAATTATCATTTACGAGCAACACAGAATTTCACAATCTCAAAGACATACATATATGCCAAGTCATTGGTCCTCTCACGGAACCCATACCCATATTGTTAGTGTGTCGGATCGTGACACCCGATCCAAGTTAGTGTGTCGGATCGTGACACCCGTTCCAATATGTATGTCGGTACGTGACATTCGATCCCAGTTAGTGCGTCGGAACGTGACACCCGATCCATTCAACATACCATAATCACAATCACAATGTACATTCTCATAATCATACAATCAAGAGGTGATTCATGGCATATAGTTATTCGTTCATACTCATTTACATTAGGTGTGATAAATAATGCAACATTTGCATACATACATGCAATACAATGATGCAATTACTAACATACATCACACAAACATGAAATCACAACTATCACCTACCTCGAACAAAGTTTGAATCCCCTAAGAAACTTGATTCTTCCCTTTCCGGATTCTTTTCGCTTGTTCTTGGTGTACAAACAATCAATATAACGCGAGGATCACTAAACAAGACCTAATTACCCAGATTATAATCAATAATATCAACCCTAGGCCAAACCCTTGATCCCGATACCCAGTTTAGGGCTTCTTCCACCATAAATCCCAGATCAAACCCTCCCCCATTGATAATTACCAAAGAAACTAAGTTCTACGGATTGAATAATAGATTCGAGGAGTAAAAACCTTACCTTTGGTGCTAGAAGAGGTGGAAAAACTTCAAGAAATATCTCTGGGTTTTTCCTTAGCTCTCAAAATCGAATGTTGCAGAATAATAACATTTTTGGGGTTTATTTCTGAGTTAACTCGCGACTGTCCCGCCACAGCGGACCTCATCCAGCTACAGCGACCCCGTCCTAGCGGCTTGCACGGAGAAAGAGAGTTAATTAAAGAGTTTCAAACCCCTATTTCACAACGCACCTTCAACCTATGACATTTAAAAATTACCCGTTCACGCTAAGATCAGTTTTGAGAGTTCTAATCGCCCGAATTTGATTCCGTAAAGTCTTACGGGTTCCTTAATGTCTTAGCTATCTACTCATGTGATAAAATTCATAATTAGATCCCTCATTCGTTACCAGATTTCCCTAGACCTCACTGACTCCGATTTCATCCAAATCTGGACTAGGTTAGGAAATTCCAAGTTACTACCAAAAAGGTTTTTGACCCCAATTCTTTTCCCATTGGCTTTTCCCTAACGACAGAATCAGGTTGTTACAATAGATACCAATATATCGAGGACTAAGCTTGCCCTTCTTGCCGAATCTCATCACCCCTTTCATGGGTGAGACCTTAAGAAGTATATTCTCACCAGTCTGAAACGCCATGTCTCTTACCATATGATCTGCATACTTTTTCTATCTACTTTGGGCTGCTAGGAGCTTAGCTTGGATGCTTCTTACCTTATCCTGAGCATCCCTCACCAAGTAAACCCCCAAAGGTTTCACATCTCCAGCCTCAAAACATCCTATGGGTGATCTACATCCTCTCCCATAAAGTGCCTCAAATGGTGTCATATCAATGCTGGAGTGATAACTATTATTATAAGAGAACTCACACAAGGGTAGGAGCTTATCCTAATGTCCTCCAAAGTCGATCACACATGCCCTCAACATGTCCTCTAACACTTGAATGGTTCTTTCTGACTGTCCGTCCGTCTGCGGATGGAATGCTGTGCTAAAAGTGAGTTGAGTACCCAACTTCTCATGTAATTTTCCCCAAAACTTGGACGTGAGCTGCGTACCACGGTCTGAGATGATAGAAAGGGGCACCCCGTGTAGCCTTACTATCTCTTTTACATACACCTTAACCAATTGCTGAGCATTATAATCTATTCTGACCGGAATAAAATGAGCTGACTTAGTCAATCAGTCAACCACTACCCAAATAGAATCAAACTTCCCCAAAGTCTTGGGAAGATCAACCACGAAATCCATAGCTATTCTTTCCCACTTCCATTCCGGAATTGGCATTCTCTGAAGCAAACCTGCCGGCCTTTGATGCTCATATTTTACTTGTTGGCAATTTTGACACTTAGCCACAAACTCCACTATATCCTTCTTCATGCCCGACCACCAATATAGTCGCTTCAAGTCTCGGTACATATTGGTCACACCCGGATGAATGGAATACCTCGAACCATGGGATTCTGTCAATAAACTCCGAATCAATTCGCCCACTCTAGGAACACAAATTCTTCCTTTAAAACTGAGCACGCCCCCCGCATCAAGAACCATATCTTGTGCCTTACCAATCACTGTCTTCTTTCTAAGCTCATTCAAACTCTCGTCCTCAAATTGTTTGGCCTTGATTTCCTCAATGAAGATGGCTCTAACCTCAATGCTAGCTAACACCCCACCTTTTTCTGAGAAGCCCCCTTACAGGAACTTAGACTCCAAATATTGAATTTCTTTAGCCAGAGGCCGCTTGGTCACACCCAAGCAAGCTAAACTACCCATACTCACCGCTTTTCGGCTTGGTGGGTCCGCCACTACATTAGCCTTACACGGATGATACTGGATGGTCACATTATAATCCTTGAGTAACTCCATCCACCTTCGTTGTCTTAGATTTAGATCCTTTTGAGTGAATACATGTTGTAGGCTATGGTGGTCAGTAAATACCTCACACTTGACACCATAAAGATAATGCCACCATATCTTAAGAGAAAACACTACCACTGCCAATTCTAAATCATATGTTGGGTAATTTCGTTCATGAACTTTCAACTGTCGCGATGCATAAGTGATGACATTCTTCTCCTGCATCAATACAACACCCAAACCCGAATGCGAAGCATCGCAATAAATAATAAAATCTTTACCTTCCACCGGTGGTTCTAGAATAGGTGTTGTGGTCAAAAGAGTTTTGAGTTTTTGAAAGCTCTCCTCACAATTTTCAGTCCATTCAAATGGTATTTCCTTTTTGGTCAAATTTTTCAAGTGTGTGGCAATAGAAGCAAAGTTTTTCACAAACCGATGATAGTAGCTAGCGAGCCCCACAAAACTCCTAATTTCAGTCATTGAACTTGGTCGGACCCAATTCCTAACTGCTTCAATTTTTTGGGGATCTACCATTACCCCTTCATTTGAAAATACATTCCCCAAAAAGGCAACTGAAGTCAACCAAAATTCGCACTTAGAAAATTTTGCATACAACTTTTGTTTCCAAAGAACACCCAGAATAATACAAAGATGGTCGGCATGCTCTTCCTTACTTCTCGATAAACAAAAATATCATCAATGAACACTATCACAAACGAATCAAGAAAGGGTTTGAACACCCGATTCATCCAACTCATGAAAGTTGCAGGCGCATTTGTCAACCCGAATGACATAACTAGGAACTCATAGTGCCCGTAGCGGGTCCTAAATGCCATTTTTGGTATATCCTCAGGCCTAATCTTTAACTGATGGTAACCAGACCTTAAATCAATTTTGAGAAAATGGATGCACCCTGGAATTGGTCAAAAAGATCATATATCCGAGGCAATGGATACTTATTTCGAATGGTGACCCTATTCAATTGACGATAGTCTATACACATTCTCATACTACCGTCCTTTTTCTTAACAAACAAGACATGAGTACCCCAGGATTAAGAACTAGGACGGATGAATCCTTTATCCAGAAGTTCTTGGATTTGAGACTTAATCTCTCTTAATTCTGTCGGAGCCATGCGATACGGAGGGATGGATAGGGGATGGGTACCAGGTTCTAAATCAATGCAGAAATCTATATCTCTATCCGGAGGCATACGAGGAAAATCAGTAGGGAACACTTCTCTAAATTCTGACACCACAGGAATAGACTCAATAGAGGGAGACTCAACCACAACATCCTGAATATGAGCCAAATAAGCCAAACAACCCTGCCCCCCCCCCCCCAGTTTCCTAGCCCTAATGGAGGATATGATCTTAGCTGTCTTAGGCTTGTACACCCCTTCCCACTCTAATTTTTCCCTACCGGGGATCTCTAGAGTCACAGATTTCGTATTACAATTTAACACAGGAAAATAGGGGGACAACCAAGTCATGCCTAAGATTATATCAAAGTCAGTCATATCCAAAATCACCAAATCAGCTCAAGTCTGAAAACCCATAAACAAAATAGGACAAGCACGATAGACATGGGTGACTATGACATACTCTCCAACGGGGGTAGAAACATGGATGGGGGCATCAAGTATATCACAAATCATATCAAACTCTGAGGCAAATCGCACGGACACATAAGAATAAGTAGAACCCGGATCAAATAACACATTAGCCATCCGGTCACAGACAAGAATAGTACCTGTGATCACTGCATCAGACGACTCTGCCTCGGTCTTACCCGGAAAGGCATAACACTGAGCCTTGTCCTCATGACGGGAAACTTCCCTGCCTGACTGCACGGTACCTCTGCCTGCATTACCATTTCCCCGACCTCTACGGCCTCACTGATTTCCTCCTCACCCACCTTGTGGACGCCCTCGACCATTATTACCATTTCCCACGGGTACCGCTGCTCTAGTCTGCTACTGCGTGGAATCCAACATGCGTGGGTGGAGATAATCTCTCCTCATATTCCCAGCCCGCCGAAGGTGCGGCTCCCTGGCTATCCTGAATAAATTTCTGATGTGGAGTTCCCGAGTAATTACATGTAAAAGCGGGCATAGCGGACTGAATTGGCCGGGCTGCAAGTGTCGGCCTCCCTTAACCTCTGGAGTAGGAACCCTGAAAGTTACCGGTGCTCTGAGCTTTCTTAGCCAACGCCTTAGCCTACCCGTCTCGCCTCACCCCCTCCACTTTCTTCACAAAATCTGTTACCTTATTAAAACTTTTCCCTGCAGAAGTCATGTGCACAGACAATACCTGTAACTCAGAATTCAGTCCCTAAACAAATAGACGGATCCTCTCTTCCTCAGTAGTCACTAATTGCGTAGCATATCTAGACAAAGCATGGAACTTAGCCTCATAAGCGGCCACATACATACCACCTTGCTCCAAAGCCATGAACTGATCCTTCTTTCGATCTCTCAAAGTCCGGGGCACATACTTTTTCAAGAACAGAGCATGAAACTGGGTCCAAGTGAGTGGGGTAAAGCTGAAGATCTGCATTCTACATAAGCTCTCCACCACTTCTTAGCCTCACCTTGAAGCTGCAAAGTCACAAACTCTACTCCATGCTGATGGACAATTCCCAACTTATGAAGCCTCTCATAACAATCTAGAATGAACTCCTAGGCGTTCTCACTCTCGGAACCATGGAACACCGACGGTTTCAATTTCAAGAACTTAGTCAGCATCTCGTGTTCATTAACAGTCATAACTTGACCCAAAAAAGGACGGAAGAAAGCATCAGTACCTACAGTTCCACCCACCTTGGGGACAGTGATAGCAATAGGGGGATTGGCGGGAGCTTGAGTTTCTTGAACTGTGGGGAGAACTCCAGGACAGACCAATCCTTTCAGGAACAACATAATCTATTGAGCTAACACTGGCTACCTGTAGTCTGAGCCTGCACCTCTTTCTCTTGTCCAACATCCTCATCATTCTCAACCTCTACATTCTCATCTATCTCTTCATGATGCGCATGAGGATTTTCATTTCTAGGAGCATTCTCAACCGGAGCTCTACCCCTAGCGGGTGCTACCCCTTGCTCTTCATCTACCCCTACCTCGACCTCTTACTGCGGACTTCACAGTGGGCTCATTGACCGAAGCTCTGGGCCTAACATTGTTGAAGCGAGTGTTAACCATCTGCGGACAGAAGAGTGAATTAGATTAGATACCAATTTGGATCACCAGATACAAATTGGAACCAAGTTATAGAACGAAAGGAGACAAGAGAAAACAGAGAAATTTCCTAACGTCTTATAGCCTCTCGAAGAAAAGTACAGAAGTCTCTGTACCATTCCGAAAGACTCTACTAGACTCGTTTTGGTACATCAAGATCAACGAACCTAGGGTTCTGATACAAACTTTTTCATGACCCAGACCATCGTTTGTGGCACCCACACTAACCCTCCGGTGGGAGAACCGTTACTACAACCCAACTAAACGAAAACCAAAAGCATTTAAAGATACGGAAGAAGATTTAAATGCAAGAGTCAAATAGAGTTCCCATGAACACCAAATATCTAACAACGACTAACAAAACATTGCGGAAATTATTTCATAGAACCTGAAAGTTAATGTACAAAAACTCTAACAAGGAACCATAAGTCTTAGGAAATCGGTACGACCCAATTAAACATAAGAAAATCTAAAGCACTGGTGTAAGTCTGAAGATGTCGACATAAACAAAAGAGAACACATGGCAGCCCGGAAGAACTGGCTCACCCTTGAATTCGATTGATCACGGATCTCCTAGATGACTGTCAGTAGCCGCCTGAAGATGCCCTGTACTCAACAACGAAAGAGCAAGTGCAGTATCAGTATACAACCACAGTGTACTGGTAGAATCACCCGGCTATTCCAATAAGTGAAACATATATAAGTCATTACAACATCATAAACATGCACACACCAAACATATACAATATCAATTATCATTTACGAGCAACGCACAATTTCAAAATCTCAAAGATATACATATATGCCAAGTCATTGGTCTTCTAACGGAACCCATACCCACACTATTAGTGTGCCAGATCGTGACATCCGATCCAAGTTAGTGTGTTGGATCGTGACACCCGTTCCAATATGTATGTCGGTACGTGACATCTGATCCCAGTTAGTGTGTCGGAACGTGACACCCGATCTATTCTACATACCACAATCACAATCACAATGTACATTCTCATAATCATACAATCAAGAGGTGATTCATGGCATATAGTTATTCGTTCATACTCATTTACATTAGGTGTGATCAATAATAAAACATTCACATACATACATGCAATACAATGAAGCAATTACTAACAGACATCACACAAACATGAAATCACAACCATCACCTACCTCGAACAAAGCTTGAATCCCCTAAGAAACTTGATTCTTCCCTTTCAAGATTCTTTCTACTTGTTTTTGGTCTACAAACAATTAATATAACGCGAGGATCAATAAACAAGACCTAATTACCCGAATTATAATCAATCAATCAACTGTAGGCCAAACCCTTGATCCACCTACCGAGTTTAGAGCTTCTTCCACCATAAATCCGAGATCAAAACCCTCCCCCATCGATAATTACCCAAGAAACTAATTTCTACGGATTGAAAAATAGATTCGGGGAGTAAAAACCTTACCTTTGGTGCTAGAAGAGGTGGAAAACCTTCAAGAAATATCTATGGGTCATTCCTTAGCCCTCAAGATCGAATGTTTTAGAATAATAACGTTTTTGGGGTTTATTTCTGACTTAAGTCGCGACTGTCCCGCCATAGCGGACCTCATCCCGCTACAGCGGCCTCGCCCTGGCAGGAATAATCCCGCCCTAGCGGCTCGCACGGCGACAGAGAGTTAATTAAAGAGTTTCAAACACCCATTTCACAACACACCTTCAACCCATGACACTCAGAAATTACCCGTTCACGCTAAGATCAATTTCAGGAGTTCTACTCCCCCGAATTCGATTCCGTAAAGTCGTACGGGTTCCTTAACGTCTTAGCTATCTACTCATGTGATCAAATTCATAATTAGATCCCTCATTCGTTACCATATTTCCCTATACCTCACTGACTCTGATTTCGTCCAAATCTGGACTAGGTTAGGAAATCTCAAGTTACTACCAAAAAGTTTTCTGACCGCAATTCTTTCCCCATTGGGTTTTTCCTAACGACGGAAGCGGGTCGTTACAGTAAGTATGTTTGACTTTCGAAAAAACCTCTTTTATTTCAGATATCTTATTCGAAAAATATAAGATCGAACTATTTGAGATTTTAGTAAACTTGGTATATTTAGTAAAAATCTTTCTACTTCACGTAGTAAGTAGCACATAGTCATGAACATGTTGGTCTGAAAGATGGTTCATATTCTAGATAGAATATACCGTGTGTTGAGTCGCATCAAATTAAAAATGCACATGATTCAAATAAAGCGGATTCTATTCGGAATAATAATGTCTGAGGCTTGTTTTACTAAGTTTAACAATCTAGTGGAATAGGTAGCTGGACGGGCTGTAAAACAAGCGGACAGCTCGAGTTGGGGAGTAACAACATACCGGTAGCAGCGCTTTCCGACTTTGTGCATGGGTGCTCCCCATCTTAAACATTTGTGACTAAAAATCCTTCACCTTGGACCGAAGATCCACTGGCTATCTTGATAGAAGTGGGGTGCGCAGTCGCAATTCCCATTACGGTATTATTGAAGACTCAGAAGGGTGCGCAAGAGAAGACAAATTATATACAATTCAAAGATTATCAAAACAATAAATAAGTAGAGAATTAGCACATTAGACCAACAAACACAATATCCAAAAACTACATAGATAAATAAATACAAGTCATAGATAAGTCAATATTACAAGTTCGAATTTTGGTTATCCCCAGTAGAGTCGCCATCTGTCACACTCCTATTTTTCCTCAAAATTAATGAATGTTTTGAAAGAAAAAGAGTTTTTCCAATTAAAGTGACATTTTGAAAATGGATTATTTTATTATTCAGAGTCGCCACTTGAAAATGAGTTTTGGTGTTCCAAGTCACCTTATTTAAATCTCTAATCAAAAGGAAATTTGACTCTTTATTTTATTTGGTTTGCGAAAACAAAAGAATGAGTAAGGAATTATGTTGACCGAGGGGAAGGTATTAGGCACCCCTCGAGTCCCGTGGTTCTAGCATGGTCACTTTATTGACTTTTATATGACTTGACTTAATTTTGGATATTATGTTATTAGCTTAATAATAAAAAAAATGTTATTTACCCTCATTCTTTGATTTATTTTAAACCTATTAAAATTGTCTTATTTATTTTTTTATCTGTATGTGTCCATTAATAAAAATATGTTTAAGCGCAGAAATTTATTCAAACAAAAATAAAGTAAAAAATGGACCTT
This sequence comes from Solanum etuberosum, assembly GCA_029582245.1. Lineage (NCBI taxonomy): Eukaryota > Viridiplantae > Streptophyta > Magnoliopsida > Solanales > Solanaceae > Solanum > Solanum etuberosum. Next base: position 31,682 of record JAJONR010003265.1, on the reverse strand, counting down.
TACGAATTTGAAACTTGAAACACCCGTATTTTCTTTTTCCTTTTTTTTTTGTATATATTTGTATTTCTTTTTTTTTTAATGTTATTATGGGTAGAATATATATAGGTATCTAATTGTTAGGAATTTGAATTTATGTAGGAATGAGATTTTTAGAGTTTGGATGATTTAGGATTATTTTATTTTTAGTTAAATTCAAAATAGGAGATAAATTTTATGGGATTTATAATTAATTTTAGAAAGAAAAATTTTAAATTTTTTTCATGCTGCACGTTTTTTATTATCTTTTGTATTTATTTTTTCTGTTTCTCTCTCTTCTAAAAATTTTATAATTAATTAATTTTTTTTTTGTTTTTCATGTTTTTTTCTTTTTTATAATATTTGTTTTACTTTCTTTTAAACGTTCTGTTACTCTTTTCCTTTTTTTTAGTTTCTTTTTTTTTATTTGTTTTTGAACGTTGATTTCTTTTCTTCTTCTCTCTACTTTATTATTATTATTATTATTATTTTCTAACGAATTTACTGATTTTTTTTTGTCTCTCTTTTCTTTATTTATTTCTATACAATTCTTTTATTTATTTATTTATTCATTTTTTTTAATGAATTCCTAAATAAAGTTCATATCTCCTCTTAATTATATACTTTAATAATTCGAATGAAAGTGATAATCATCTTATGCTTATTCTAAAGGCAATTTTTTTTTTCAAAATAATATATTCTAAAATATATTCCACAAAGCTTTTCTGAATCATTAATTAATTAAACTTTAGTTTATATCCTAATCTAACAAGTCTAGAGTAAAACTATTATCTCCTAATCTCTTCGATTAATAATCAAATATCTAAGACATTAAATAATGAGCACACGATTAAATACATGGGATTATCATCTAGTTGTCACAAACAAACATGCTAATGTCTTCTTAAATTACGGAAAAAAACCATAACATGAGACTAATCGCAACATAAAAAAAAAAAAAAAAACGGGAACATTGTTCAAGAAAAAAAATGAAAAAATTCATAGGACACATATTTTCTCATGATTCTACATAAAAGGATCAAACATATAGTTTACATAAAACTTTTTAATAAAACAAAATAAACAGGTTATGGCAAGAACGCACCTTCAAATTGTTTTTGACTAAACAATGGAGAGTAACGAACAAATCTACAGATTTCCAAAGTTTAGCAAGGCTAACTTTAAGATCCACGAACAAAACCTCGAACTCTAGACTTAATTCACAAAAGAAAACTCACTTTTTCTTCTCTTTGCTTTTGCTATCTTTTTTCTTGTTTTTCTCTGTATCTGTGTTCTGTATTTCTATCTTTCTGTGTCTCTCTGTCGTCTATGTTTTTCTGTGTGTTCTTTCTTTTATGAGCGTGTTTTTTTATTTATGTTTTTGTGTGTGAGTCTCGTGCTAATTAAAAGGAACGTGAAAGAGTGGGAATGGAATTTAGTTGAAGATTTAGTTGAGAATTTTTAGGGTGAGATAAAAGAAGAAAATAATTAAACAAATAAATAATAATAATAATAATAATAATAATAATAATAAATAATAGAACAAAACAAACAAACAAAAAGAAGAAAAATAAAAACGTGTGAAAAAAAACAAAAAGAATCGTGCAACATAATGAGGGAGAGAAAAAACACTAAATGGGAGGAGGATTTTTAGGAAAAATTAGTTATGGGAGTTTGAGAGTAATTAGGATAAAGGGTAAGGTAATTTGAATTTTTTAGGACTCTTTTTTTCTTCTTTTCCATAATATATACTATTATTTTAGACTGATAAAAGTTAACGGATTAAAAAAATATTTAATTCACCAGCTTTATTTATTAAAATTTAAACATAAAGAGAGTATATACACTTTGTTGTAATTTTCAGATTTTTTTTTATTCATTTTAAATATAAACCTATAATAATATTTAAGTATTAAAAATGGTGTAAAATTTTTAAGTTCGGTCAAAAATTAGGTGTTCACACCGATCCGAGCATCCAAACCCCAAATGTTGATCAAAGTCAACCGAAAGACTAAAATTTTACAAATTTCTAACTTAGAACCTCACATCCTCAAAACGACTCTGAATTTGAAATCAAAAACTCTCATAGACCAATTTCCACATTCCAAAATTGATGGAATCGATAGAATTTTATTCCGACACTCGAAACTTCAAAAGAGACCAAAAACGACTTTAAAGCAACTTAGCCTTTCAAAAATAAAAACATACCAAATTCTCAACGTTTTTTTCAAAGTTTAAACCAACTTTCAAAACTCAATAAAAAATGACTCAGGGTTGAAATAAGGAGGGGCAAAATGGTAATTTTATGAAAATTTCTAAAAATGAAAGACCGGGTCATTACATTATTATAACACCCGCACTTTCAAAATGTCATTAACCCGCACCTTCATGGAAGGAGTGATTAATAAATTAATAATAATTTGGTATGTCATATTTTAAATGTTCAAGGGACATATCTCATGTTTTAAAGTTAAGCGAATTGTGAAATAAAAGTTGGCGAAAGTTATCGTAAGTTTTTTTTAAAGTTTTCTCTGAAATTTGGGTCATATGTCTCGGTGATTTTCTCCCAATATATAAAGATTTATTTATGGGGACCATAAAATATCAAATTGAAGGTCTATGAGTCTAGTTTTAAACGCATCAGACTGTTTGTTAATACAACTTCAGAATAGAGAGGTATTTGCATTTTTGTGAGATGAAGCAAGCAGGGACGTTAGGTGGACCTAGGTCGGTGGGAACTTGCCAAAGTCGGTGGAAACTTTAATTAGTCAACCAACTTCATTTTCTTATTCATTTTCACGTTCCAGTAGCGTAAAATACAGAGAAATTCTCCCCAAATCAATAAAATACTCTTTAGGTCTTAGTGATCTCATCTCGGAAGCTTCAGGGAAGTTGCTCTATGTTGCGAGCTCATCATTTTGGTATAGTTTTCTTTGTGGATTGTGTGTCTTACCTCTGTGATGGTTGTAGCAGCAGTGGTCTAACTTTTTTGGGAGGTTTTGAGATTTAATTTGAGCTTAAATTAAAGGTAAGACCCTCATATCATTGATTCTAGCCTTGGTAAGCCACAAATAGTGAGTTACGACGGATATCTGTATCTTTTGTTGGATTATCATAGTAATTTCCATTCTTGTGTGTTGATTGTGGTGCTGCCTTATTGTAGTATCGATTAGGAGTTGATAGGCCACTGGAATTCATCGAATAATGTATGTTAAGGCTATTCCCTTTGTTTGGCATGTTTCCTTAAAGCCTAGGAATGATATTAGAGGGTTGTTATCATTAGTGAACGTGTAGAAATAATTGTTATTGCTTGGCAGATTGAGTGCTTGTAATTCTTCCTTGTTGGGACTCGTAATCTGCTAATAATGATTGTATGTAGGGCACGACTTAGAGACTATTCGTATAGATTATTTATAGCTAAATTACTCACCTTTAGCCTATTGAATTGTTTGTTATTGCCCTTAGGGCTATTGTGGTTAGCTTCAGAGCTATGAACTACCAACGAGGGTTATGTTGTTGCATAAGACGTCTATGTCGTTGCCTAAGAGGTCTATGTTGTTGCCTATGGGGGCTATGTTGTTGCCAAAGAGGGATATACTTTTCCTACGGGGCTATATTGATGCCAAAGAGGGCTATTTGTTGCCTACGGGGCTATATTGCTGCCAAAGAGGGCCATATGCTACCTACGGGTATATATTTATGCCTAAGAGGGATATGAACTACCTATGGGGATATGTTTTTGCCTAAGAGGGCTATGCGCTGCCTACGGGGCTATATTATTGCCTAAGAGAGCTATATGACTTCCTACGCGGACAGGGGGCTACTGATAAGGGTATATAGATTGATTTGGAACCTTTTGGGATTATGGGGTCTAGGTAGGTTTTCTTGTTTGTTGTTTGTACCTGCCGAGCTTAATGAGGCTTGGTTGGGTTGTTGTTTGAGTATTTTTATATGTTTAGATTTAGTAGCAGGTCAGTATGCTTCTCTTATTTTTTATTTCCTTACCTCATTACCTTTAGTACATTATGATACCTTCTTATTTAGTTTGTTGTCTTTCATTCTAGGTACATTATTTTGTACTGACGCCCTTTGCGTGGGGGCGTTGTATACATGCCTCTAGATCCCGATAGATGACTCGATAGACCTCCTCAATAGCATATTTGAGTTCCAGTAGGTTGGCTAACCCCTTTCTTCCGGAGCTGCTAGAGTTAAGAGGTTTGTTGGCTTTTGTTGTATATAGTTTTTGGGTAGCCCCGACCAAGCTTCACTACTCTTAGAGGTTCGCAGACTAGTGTGGTGGGTTGTATAGAAATGATATTGGCAATGTTTGCCTTGTTTGTTGGTTGAATAAAGTTTTATGGTTGTTTGGTGTATTGTCTTAATATATAGTGGTTACATGTTTCAAGATATCATGGTGGCGTCGGCGGTCCAAACATGACTTAATTTCTAGGTGGCTACTTCTTTATATGAACTGTTGGGAGTAGTTATTTCCTTTATATAGATGTTGGCAGGGACCTTACTGGCCGAGGGCTTATTTTTAAGCCGAGATACATTCATTTGTTTTCTTAACTATGTGTGGCTACTATGCACTATTAGAAAATTGTTCAGCATGGTTGGCTGAGGGCCTGCATTTTGGCATTACATACTAGTTGCACCCCTTGATTTTGGGGAGTGACAAACTTGATATCAGAGCAACATCGTATCCTAGGGAGTCTGTAAGCCTTGCCTAGTAGAGTCTTCTTTATAAATGTGTTTTGCACCACATTTTTTTAAGCTGGAAGCTATATGGCATGTTAGATTGGTAATCTTACTTTTGCTCACCTCGTGCTATATAGTTGGGTCTTAAGGAATTACTTTTCGGGCTTATATTTGATTTTTGTATATAGAGAGAGATGGCTGACACTAGATAGACCTCTGCTAGCCAACGGTTAGATACAATTATAGGTGAAGGTACCAGCAAGGTACCAACAGAGAAAACTCATTGTGAGACCTCTATGAGACATCTTCTCAGCCCCCTATAGTTTCTCAACCAACTCAAGAGCCTTTGAAGTCTACAGGACCCACGACACAACCAGAAGTACCACCTCCAGCTCCTCCTATTCCATCTGACCGTGACTTCAAGAGTGTAGTATGTATGTTATCATAGTTAGTAGATGCACATCACCAATGAGTTGCGCTAGGAGTTGTCGGACCTTTTGAAGGTCTTGGAAGTTTGAGAGTTCATGAGTTTCTAGCCTTGAGTCCTCCAGAGTTTACAAGGACAGATCGTAGGGAGGACCCTCAGCATTATTTCGATCAGCTTCACAGGATCTTCAGGGTCATGAATGCCTCTGTGACTGAGTCAGTTGAGTTAGAAACCTTTTGATTGCGTGATGTTGCAGTATTGTGGTACGAGAGTTGGGAGAGATCCAAGGAAAGATACACCTCCATCCACTTGGAATAGCTTTACCGAAGCTTTCATAGATTATTATTCATCTTGAGAGATTTAAGATACTCGAGTAGATCGGCTCATAAACCTTCAATAGGGCTGCCTGAGTGTCAAATAGTATGGGTTGATATTTGATTCATTGGCTAGGTATGCACCAACCTTTGTTGATACGATGCATGACAAGGTTCAAAAGTTTGTAGGAGGGCTTGATTCAGACTATATCGATGCTAGCACTACCGCAACACTAAATGATAATATGGATATCTATAAAATTCATGCCTTTTTCACAAAGCATAGAAAACCACCGACATCAGTAGTATATAAAGGAGATAGTTGAGAAAGAGCAGAAAAAGAGGGCTAGGACCGTTAGTTCATATGAGGACTTTCAGGGTGGTCCAAGACCTCGATATCCTAGTAGGCCACCCAGACCTCCACTACAGCAGTTCCAAGGTAATAGACTTGATCATCACGGAAATTTAGGTTGAGGTAAGGGTTCACGAGTATCAGTCTCTCAGCAACAAAGAAGTTTAGGTCAGGCTAGGTCAGCCCTGCCACATTGTGCTACATGCGGTAGGATGAATTTCAGAAGATGTAGGTAGGGTTCCATATGTTTTGATTCCTATGGGTAGAAGAGGCATGTGTGGAGGATTGCTCGACATACGTCAGGGTGGTATCGATCAACCGAATGGGTTAGTTGTAGGTTTTTCCTCATCAGCACATTTTACGGAGTGTAGACCTCAGACTTCAGCAGTTAGAGGTGGAGCATCTAGTTCTAGTAGTAGCCTGAACCGTGCATAAGCACTAGCTAACTGACAAGACTCAGAGTCATCACCCGATGTTGTGACAAGTACATTGATTGTTTGTTCTCGTTGAGCTTATGATTTGATAGATCTAGACTTTACCCTGTACTATGTTACTCCATTTGTTGTGGGGAAGTTGTGTATAGCAAAACAATCATTACCTATACCCTTTATTGTGTCTACACTAATTGGTGAGTCTATTATTTCCAAGAGTGTCTATAGAGGTTGCACAGTAGAAATAATCGACCGTCAGACCTCTGTAGACCTGGTAGAGTTAGCGATGGTCGATTTCAATGTCATTATGGGTATGGATTGGCTAGCATCTTGTTATGCTAATGTTAAGTGTTGGACAAAGAATGTTAGATTTCATTTTCCAGAAGAGGCAGTGTGAGAATGGAAAGGTAATATAGCAGCACCGGAAGGTAGGTTTATTTCCTATCTTAAGGAAATGAGGATGATTACTAAGGTTGTATTTATCATCTTGTTTGAGTTCGGGATATGGATGAAGGACCACCAATTCTCTAGTCTGTTTCATTGATTAATGAGTTTCCGGATTTATTTCCAGATGAGCTTCCTAGTATTTCACTAGAACAAGAAATTAATTTCGCTATTGATATGTTACCAGGTACACTACCCATATCTATCCCTCTTTATAGAATGGATCTAGCTGAGCTAAAGAAGCTGAAGGATCAATCGAAAGATTTGTTGGATAAAGGCTTTATCTGCCCCAGTGCTTTACCATGGGATGCACCAATATTAATTTTGAGAAAGAAAAATGGCTTTCTAAGGATATGTATCAATTATCGACAGCTGAACAAGGAGACTATAAAGAATAAATATCTCGTTCCAAGGATTGATGATTTGTTTGATGTGCTAAGTACTTTTCAAAAACTGATTTGAGATCAAGGTACCATCAGGTATGAGTTCGGGAGAAATATATTCGGAAGACAACTTTTAGAACCCAATATGGACATTTTGAGTTATTGGTGATGTCTTTTGGATTTATCAATTCCCCAGCGATGTTTATAGACCTGATGAATAGCATATTCAGGCCGTATCTGGACCTGTTTGTGATTGTATTTATTGATGATATTTTGGTGTGCTCACGTTCAAAAGATGATGATGCAGATCATTTGTAAGCAGTCTGTAAGTTCTTCGAGATCAGGAACCTTACGCAAAGTTCTCTAAGTGTGAGTTCTGGTAGAGCTATGTGGCTTTCATTGGACATATTGTATCCGATATTGGCATTATGGTTGATACATAGAAGATTGAGGTCGTGAAGACCTGGCCTAGACCCACAACTTTGATAGAGGTTCGTAGTTTCCTAGGGTTAGTTGGGTACTATAGAAGGTTTATATAGGGGGTTTCTTCACTTTCAGCACTACTGACAAAGCTGACTCATGAAGAAGTTAAGTTTTGGTGGACTGAGGCTTGCGAGCACAGTTTCCAAGAGCTAAGGAGCTAAAGGACAACTTGACATCACCACCAGCCCTAGCCTTGTAAGAGGGTTCAGAGGGCTATGCAGTGTACTATGATGCTTCGGGTGTTGGGTTAGGATGTGTTCTAATGCAACATGGTAAGATGATCACATATGCTTCAAGGCAGCTTAGGAAACATAAGAAGAACTACCCAACCTATGATTTAGAGTTGGCTGCAGTTGTGCATGCATTGAAGATCTGGAGACACTACCTATATGGCAGTTATGTTGACATCTTCACAGATTATATAAGCCATCAATATACCTTTAGACAGATGGAATTGAATCTGTGACACAATCGATGGCTTGAGTTACTGAAATATTATGGCGTAGATATTTTATATCATCCAGGGAAGGCAAATGTGGTAGCCGATGTCCTTAGTTAATGGGTAGTTTATCCTATTTCGATGGTGAGAGGCATGAATTAGCTCGAGAACTCCATCAGTTAGCTAGCTTGTGAGTCAGATTATTAGAGGCAAGTGTTAGTAAGGTCAGAGTTCAGAGCACAGTTGTATCATTCTTAATCCTTGAAATCAAGGAACGATAGCACGAGGATCCCTACTTAGAGCAGCTCAGAGGCAAGACTCATGATAATGAGTTTTTAGCCTTTGATATAGCAGGAGATAGAGTCCTCATATATAGAGGTCGATTGTGTGTTCCAAATATTATAGGCCTTCGACAACAAATTATGGTAGAGGCACATCATTCTCGTTATTCTATTAGCCTAGGTTTGATGAATATACACTAAGATATTAAGGAGATCTATTGGTGGCCCGGGATGAAGAAGGACATTGTTGAGTTTGTGGCACACTATCCTAATTGCTAATAAGTGAAAGTTGAACACTAGAAGCCTGTAGGGCTGGTCCAGGAGATAGCCATTCTTTTGTGGAAGTGGGAGGTAATTAATATGGATTTTATTACTAGACTACCTCGATCGCCACACAAGTTTGACTCTATTTGGGTAATTGTTGATAGTCTAAAAAAACCAGCCCACTTCTTACTGGTCAAGACTACTTTCATAGCTGAAGACTATGCAAGGCTTTATCAGGGAGATTTTTAGGTTGCATGGTGTACCAGTATCTATTATCTCCGATAGAGGCACACAATTTACCGCTAACTTTTTAAAGTCTTTCCAGAAAGGACTGGGAATGCAGGTTAATCTTAGTATAGCTTTCCACCCTTAGACAGATGGCCCGGTATAGCGCACAATTAAAACGCTTGAGGATATGTTACAGATTTGCATGCTAGATTTCAAGGGAAATTGGGACAACCACTTACCTTTTATTGAGTTTATGTATAATAATAGTTATCATTCTAGCATCAATATGGCACCTTATGAGGCTTTGTATGGGTGAAAATGCAGATCACCCATTGGATGATTTGAAGTAGGTGAGTTAGGATTCCTTGGACCCGACTTAGTACATCAGATAGTGGAGCAAGTTAAGCTCATTCGAGATTCGAGAGCTGTTATTAACAGCTCAAACCCGCTAGAAGTCATTCTCAGATGTATGAAGAAGAGCCTTAGGGGTCATTTGGTACAAAAATTAATAATGCAGGGATTAGTAATGTAGGGATTGATAGTGCAGAGATTAGTAATGCAGGGTTTATTTTTACCAAGTGTTTTGTTCATTGTTTCCCACCTCATCTTGTGTTTGGATTAAAACTTTAATAAAAACTTCTTTCCAATTATACCCTTGAATTATTATGTAATTTGGTTAAATTAAATAACTGTCGGATAATATTATTTCTATGACTTTCTAACTAGCTATGAGAAGAATAATTTTGTTGTCATGTTTTCCTTTTTTTCACTTAAATTATTTGAGGATCAAAATTGTTATCTTAGTAAATTGATCACTTATAAAATATCAATTTTCAATTTAAAAAAAGATAAACTATCAACTTTTAAAATTGAAAAGACGGTAAACAATAGTAAAATTAAATAAACCATCTACATTTACACATAAAAATTGCAAGTTGTAATTTTAATATGTATGTAATTTTATAAATTGTTCAAAATATAAATAATTATAAAATCACACAAATATATATATATATATATATATATATATATATATATATTAATTATATTATTTGCCTTTTTATTATTTAATGTTAAACAACTCACATTTCAAATATTGTATTAATTTGTATTGGATTCATTTAGTAACAAACAACACTCTCTAAATAATTTGTAAGCTAATTTATTTAAATAAATTTACTAGTACAAATATAAAACATAAAATCAATAAAAAATACAAAATAGTTAAAATGATTCGAGCGATATCTTTGTCTTTACATAGACTTATCCCATGATATTATATTCCATGTATTACTAATACCTCCAAATGGAAGGTATTAGTAATACATCCTATAATACCATGTAGGAGGTATAACTAAGCCATGGGTTAGTTATACATTGGCCCAAATTCCTACCAAACATAGTACTAAATAATACCATACATAATACATGGACTATTTGTTTTAATGCGGCCTACCAAACGACTCATTAGAGTTTTGTGTCGATGAGTGGGTATTCTTGAAAGTCTCACCTATGAAGAGTGTTATGAGATTTGGAAAGAAAGGAAAGCTTAGTCAAAGATTTATTGGTCCATACTGAATCCTTTGGAGGATAGGAAGAGTGGCTTATGAGTAAGAGTTTCCTTCGGGGCTAGAATTTGTTCATCCAGTTTTCCATGTATCAATGTTCTGGAAGTGCATAAGAGACCCTTCTCGGGTTGTCCCAATTGAGGATGTTCAGATCACAGAGGATTTGTCCTATGAGGAAACTCCAATTGCTATATTAGATCGACATGTCCAAAGATTGAGGACTAAAGATGTGGCTTCTATTAAAGTCTTGTGGAGAAACAAAAATAGGGAAGAGGTGACTTGGGAAGCTTAAGATGGCATGAGATCCAAATATGCTCATTTGTTTCATACTTTAGGGTGATAGCATATCAATTTATATCAGTGCACTAAAGTAAGATACCAATTTGGTTTTTATATTGTTGATTATTATTATTAATGTTATTGTATTATTTTTGCTCACAATCTTATTGCAGAGCTATGATGTTTAACTATTGGTGTCATTCCGTGAGATGTCTAGTTTGGAATTTTCTATGTTTTAGGTACCTAGATAGTCACATTTTTAGTGGATACTCTGCCAAATATTTGGCAACTCCTAAGAACAAACTTCATGACTCAGATTTTTAATCTAGGACAAATATTTTGGAAGAGGATGTAACAGTCGCACTTTTAGAATGTCTAAATTAGCCCGCACCTTCATGGAAAGAGTGATTAATAAATTGATAATGATTTGGTATGTCATATTTTAAGTGTTCAATGGACATATCTCATGTTTTGAAGTAAAGCGACTTGTGAAATAAAAGTTGTCGAAAGTAATCATTAGTTTCTTTTAAAGATTTCTCTGAAATTCGGAGCATATGTATCGGTAATTTTCTCCCAATATATAAAGGGTTATGGGGCCCATAAACTATCAAATCGAAGGTCTATGAGTCTGGTTTTCAACGCATCAAACTGCTGCGAGCTCGTCATTTTGGTATAGTTTTCTTTGTGGATTGTGTGTTGTACCTCCATGGTGGTTTTGGAAACAAGGGTTTTACTTTATTTGAAGGTTTTGAGATTTATTTTGAGCTTAAGTTAAGGTAAGACCCTCCTTTCATTGATTCTAGCCTTGGCAAGCTGCAAATAGTGAGTTGCGATGGAAATCCATATCTTTTGTTGGATTATTTTATTCTTGATTTTCTTACCTTATTACCTTTAGTATATTATGATACCTCCTTTTTTAATTTGTTGTCTTTCATACTCGATACACTATTTCGTACTGACGCCCCTTGTCTGGGGCGTTGCATTCATACCTATAGGTACCGACAGATGACTCGATAGACCTCCCCAGCATCAGAGTTGAGTTCCTATAGGTTGGCTAGCCCCTTTCTTTCGAAACTGCCAACATTAAGAGGTTTGTTGGCTTTTGTTGTATATAATTTTTAAGTAGGTCAAGGCCCTGTCTCGACCACGCTTCACTACTCTTAGAGTCTTGCAGACTAGTGTGTTGGGTTTTGTAGCCACGTTACCAGCCATTTTTGCCTTGTTTGTTGGTCGACTAAAGTTTGATGGTTGTTTGGTGTATTATCTTTATATATAGTGTTTACATTTTTCTAGATATCATGAAGGCCTCGACGGCCCAAACATGACTTATTTATTAGCTGGTTACTTCTTTATATGAATTAGTACGAGTAGTTTTTTCCTTTGTATAGTTGTTGGCAGGGGCCTTGCCGGCTAAGGGCTTATTTTTAAGTCGAGATACACTTGTTTGTTTTCTTAACTATGTGTGGCTACTATGCACTATTAGCAAATGGTTCAGTAGGGTCGGCTCAGGCCTTAGTTTTGGCATTAGGTGAAAGTTGCACCCTTTGAGCTTGGGGCGTGACAATTATCCGCCATTAAAACTATAGTCATCCTCAAACCTAAAGAAAAAGAAAGTATCTGAAGCCTTAAAAAACATAGGATATCTGGCACGCATATCTGACATTGTCTCCCAGGTCGCCTCAGGAACTGAATAGTGTTTCCCCTGCACCTTCACTGAAGCAATCTCCTTGGTCCTAAGCTTTCAGACCTGCCTATCTAAGATGGCTATAGGATTCTTCTCAAATGATAAGTTTGGACCCAACACAATTGAATCATGTGAAAGCACATGGGACTCATTTGACACCTCTCCCATTCGGCTGACAAGCTAGGCGGCAAGGCCAACTTATAGGACACCTCTCCCATTCGGCTTATAAACTCAAAAGGTCCAATGAATTTAGGTATAAGCTTGCCCTTCTTTCCGACCTTCATCATACCCTTCATGGGTGACACTCAGAGCCAAACATGATTACCCTTCATTAACACTAGAGCTCGAAATCTCTAATCTGCATATCTCTAATGTCGGCTTTGGGCTGTCAACACTCTACCCGGAATCATATGCACCTGCTCCATAGCATCTCTAAGCAACTCTATATCTAACGAGTCCATCTCAGCCGGATCGAACCAACTGATTAGAGATATACATTGACTGTCTTACAATGACTCAAATGGGGTCATCTAAATACTAGAATAATAATTGTTGTTATAGGCAAACTCAGCTTAGGGAAAATTCTTATCCCATCTAGCACCAAAATTAATCACACAAGCTCAAAGCATATCCTCCAATACCTAAATCGTCTGCTTATACTGACAATCTATCTGAGGAAGGAAGACTGCACTCATATCTAACGGAGTACCCAAACAATGCTATACGACCTTCCAGAAATGTGAAGTGAACAAAGAACCTAGATCAGAGACAATAGAAACAAGGACTCCATGTAATCGCACAATATAACTCATATAAAGATGGGCTAACTTCCTCGTTATATACTTCACCCGAACCGGGATGAAATGGGCGAACTTGGTCAGCCTATCAGCAACCACCCAAATTGAGTCATAACCACCCATTGTGGTAGGTAAAACCATAACAAAATCCATAGTGATTCGTTCCCACTTCCAAGTAGGAATAAACATCCTCTGAGATATACCTCTGGGCCACTGGTGCTCTTACTTGACCTGTTGGAAAGTCAAGCACCTAGAAACAAAGTCTGCAATATCTCTCTGCATGCCACACCACCAGTAATGCTAACTCAAATCATGATACATCTTCGCCTCTCCTGGATGGATGGAATATCGAGAACAATTGGCCTCCTAAAGAATCAATATAATCAACTCTCTCATCTTGGGCACACAAATCCCGCCTCTGATCCTCAAGACACCATCAGAATCAAGAACAACCTCATTGGATTCCCCTCTCATAACTTTGTCTCAGATGAGATACACCTTCTCATCATCAAACTGGTGCTTACAGATATGCTCAACTAAGGAAGAACGAGCCTCTACGAAAGTAATCAAACCACCACTCTCTTCTGAAATATTTAATCGGACAAAACTATTAGCTAACCTCTCAACATCTTTAGCCAATGGACTCTACACAACACAAATAGCAGCAAGACTCCTCATACTAGAAGTCTTCCTACTCAAAGCATCGGCCACCACATTGGCTTTCCCCATGTGATACAAGATGGTGATGTCATAGTCCTTCAGTAACTCAAGCCTCATGTTCTACCTTAAGTTCAGATCTCACTAACTAAAGATGAACTAAATACTGCGATGGTTCATGAAAACCTCATAATGAACCCCATACATATAATGTCATCATAGCTTAAGCACAAACATTAGAGCTGCCAACTCTAAATCACGGGTAGGTAGTTCTTCTCATAGATCTTCAACTTTCTAGAAGCATAGGAGATCACCTAACCTTTCTGCATCATAACACCACCTAACCCGACTCTAAAAGCATCACAATAAATGGTGAAATGCACACCCTCTTCAGGTTAAGTCAATATAGAAGCTGGAGTCAATAAGGTCTTGAGATTTTGAAAGCTCTCCTCACACTCATCAGACCACTAGAAACTCACACTCTGTCGAGTCAATCAGGTTAAATGAGATGTAATAGTGGAGAATCTCTATACAAACCTCTTGTAATAGCCTGCAAGTTCAACAAAACTCCAAAGTTCAGTAATTGAAGTAGGCCTGGTCCAACCTCTAGCTGCCTCAATCTTGGCTTGATCCACCCGAATACCCTCCTTGGACACTACGTGTCCAAAAATGTAATAGAATCAAGCTTGAACTCGGACTTTGAAAACTTAGCATATAAATTCTCTTCTCTCAATCTCTGAAGTAGAATTCTCAAGTACCAATCATGATCCTCCTCAGTCTTAGAGTACACCAAGATGTCATCAATGAATATTATTACAAAAGAATCCAGATATGGTTGAAACACCCCATTAATCAACCTCATGAACATTGCAGTGGCGTTAGTCAAATCGAGAGACATCACAAAAAACTAATAATGCCCATAACGAGTCTTGAAAGCTGTCTTAGGGATATCTGATGCCCTAATCTTTAGGTGATGATAGTCGGACCTTAAATCAATCTTAGAAAACAAAGATGCCCCCAAAAGCTAATTAAATAAGTCATCAATACAAGGAAGAGGATACTTGTTCTTCACTGTCACTTTTTTCAACTATCGATAATGTATACACATTCTCATAGTTCCATCCTTCTTCCTCAGGAGCACCCCACAGAGAAACACTAGGACGAATAAACCCCTTACTCAACAAGTCTTCCAATTGATCATTCAATTCCTTCAACACTGATAGAGATATGCGATAAGGAGAGATGGAGATGGGTTTGGTTCTCGGATGCAAGTCATTAGCAAAATCAATATCTCTATCTGAAGGAACACCTGAAAGATTAGTAGGAAATACATCCAAAATCTCTCAAACCACAAGCACAGAATCCATGGGAGGTGGCTCAACACTTATATCTAGAATGAAAGCCAAATAGGAGAAACACCCTCTATCAACCAATCTCTGAGCTTGAATGAAGGAGATAACCTTGCTAGGATAAGAACCACTAGCAATCGTAAGGTCACAGTCTTAGCATAAAAATCAATAATAGTATGAAATGGGGAGAGCCAATCTATACCCTAAATAATATCAAAGTCTACTATCCCCAGAATTATCAAGTCTACCCAAGTATCATACCCGGCCAAAGAAACAAGACAAGATCGATACACTCGATCCACCACTAAGGACTTACCTACTGGTGTAGAAACATGAACATGCATAGGCATTCTATCATATATCATATCAAATCAAAAAGTAAAATAGGTAGACACATACAAGAAACTAGACCTGGATCAAACAATACAATAGGTCAATGGTAAATTAGGATGATAAATGCAATCGCAACATCAAAGTCTCGACCTCATGCCTCCCAGGAAAAGCATAACTTTGCCCCTCTCGGCCACCACCAGTCTGAGTAGTAGCCCAACCTCCGCCCTACTGAACGGTAGCACCCCAACCAAAAGAGCTTCTGCCTATACCCCTAGGTGGAGGTGCTGAATCTCCAGCTGGAGTAGTTGAATAAGTATGTTGGGATCTTGAGTGAGTCTGCAAAAGACACTTTCGAACCAGATGATCTAGATCCCCACATCAATAACAAGACCTTGGCAAGGATAACTGTTAAGATAGACTAGATGAGCTTTTATGACCACCCCGGACAGAACCATAGGATCCTCGGGATGTCTGCCCACTCTTAGCTGCTGGAAAGGATGCATGAATAGGTCCACGATGTTGAAAGGAGCTACTACCGCTATATGAACCTATGCCTCCAGATGATGCACCTAAAAACTAACCAAATGATAGGGCCCTCTTGGGATCCAAAACTCCTCCATAACCATTAACTCTGCCTCCTTAGTGGTACTCACAATGGACTAGAAGGAAGCTCCCTCTCTATCTGCTCCGAACACATAAGACTTGGTAGAGTCAACCCTAGACATTCTGCTCTTACATTAAATTTGATATTGATGATGACAATAAGACCGAATTGGATGGAGTTGGGGACATTGGGGCCATATTTCCTCAACCGTGAGCTTTGGGAGCTAAATTTATATGTCACAAATATTATGACCTAGATCGTGAAATTGAAAGGCTTATTCAGAGAAGTAGCTGGAGATGACCGTAACTTGCATTTAATGAACTCTATGAGTACTTTTAAATCTTTCGAGATATATGGGGTTAGACAAACTATCATTTGTCTGAGATTGTTTCCACTGTTACTTTATGAGGAAAAATAGTGTAGTTAAACAAATTACCACATGATTCTATCACCAATTGGAGAAAGTTGAAGTACGTAATTTTGGAGAGGTTCTTCTCACTCTCAAAGACGTTATAGTTGAGGGATGAGATCAACAATTTCAAGTAAATGTATGATAAGTCCTTGCATGAGGCATGTCTGATATTTAACAAAAAGTTGAAGTAGTGCCCAAATCATAAGTTGTCTGATGATCATTTGATGGAGACATTCTACAAGTCTTTGACTATGACCAATGTTATAGCTAAAACAATGATCGGAGGGTCATTTATGACATAGACATATTGTCACGCCCTGAGCCTACACCCTATGCGGGACTGGCACTCGAGAACCATTACTGGCCCCAAGCAAACCCTTGGCCTGGCTAGACTCTCAGCGGAAGACTTACTTATCAGAAAATGTATTTAAATACAATCTTTATAAATGTCTGAATATATAAACTGAGAATGTTTAGAAATAACATTCAACTTAGCCAAAGTGGCAACTCAAGTCTTATAACAACACAACTGAAAATGCAAGACTAAAGAACTATAGCTATCTGTCTATGAAGCCTCTAAAACTATGAGAGATGTAGGGACAAGACCCTTGATCATCCTAACAACTGAAATACTAAAGCAATATAAGAAGGGATTCTCCGGAAAGCAAAGAGGCTCACCAAAAGACTCTGAATGCTCAACTGGATCAATGAAGGGCTAGATGTTGATCCTGGTTACCTGTATCTGCATCATAAAAGATGCAGGCCAAATGGCATCAGTACATGGAATGTACGAGCATGTGAGGGGAATAATAAAACAAGATATAAGCTTGCAATGGAATCTGAAAGGAACACTTACCTCTTTTCAACTCAACTCAACTCATTTCAATATAAAGCAATAATAAGGATGCAATATAAAGAAAAACTTTAAAACATGTAACTAGCAACTGAGTGTATTGAAAAACACACAATAACTCAGTTTGTATATGAAAATACAAGTAACTCTGTATATATAAGAATACAAAATATCTCTGTGGGAGTTTCTCTAACCGACAACCATCACTATGAGCTGTGTGATGGTACAACGTTTTGTCTCACGCTGCCAGGGCCGTCCTATACCTTGTCGGGGGTATAGAACCTAACTCACTAAGTGGTTCCACTAGTCTATGCTAAAAGCATTAAGGAATCATCTAAAAAGTATAACCCTTTTCTACCCATGTTGGTTACACGGTTTATGGAGACTTTGAATTATCTGAACTCAAATTTGTCCCCAAATCGGTTCTCAATACTACTCTCAAAATATACTAGCTCATATGTTTAAAAATATAAATCTTTTTGTGGTTTGAGATTATTACTCAAAACTAGCTTAAAATATCTCTTGGAAATGGGTGTTTTCTCTCTTGGAAATCTGTGTTTCCTCTATTGTTTAAATTTAAAAACACTTTAACTCTTGGGAATACTTAGTTCCCATATAATCTTTTGAAGAAATGAACTTCACTCTTACTCTTACTCAACTCAATGCTCAAGTCTTTAAAACAAGATTAAAACAATTGCAAAAGACTTTTGAAAAGACTCTAAGAACTCTCTAGACTTGGCTCTTAACTTTCCTTGAATTTGAATTTATGGATTCAAGGTTATGATCTCATGTTATGAATGATCTCTTGATGTTTATACGTATCTTAGAGTGTACAAATTAACTAGAAAACATAGGTACGATTCGAGGGAACTCATACGGAAAAAAGTGGGAAAGGGTGGAAGACCTGGCGACCCTGGCGTAATAGGTGGCGCCGGGCGCCAGACTCATTACTACAGAGTCTGCGTTGGGGCGCTCTGAGTGGCGCGGCACCCCAGAGCCCGAACTACAGACTCTGTCTTGGGGCGCTCTGAGTGGCGCGGCGCCCAATGTCACTGCACAGAAAATCCCCTAATTTTCTTGCTCATTTTTCAACTCTAAGCCATCTAGATTCGATTGGTTTCTTCCCCAAACACTTAGATTATAATACACAACCAAAGTATATAAGAATCTACTCAAAAACAACCTTAGATCTCATGCAATTAACTCTAGAACTCCTCCAAAACTCAACAATCAAGATTCAAATGAAACTTTCAACAAAATTCATCAAGAACTCATAAACTCTTCTTTCAAGAACATAAGTACGCTGAATTTAAATCATGATTAGCGCGTGGGTGAACAAACCCAACGCTATATGATCTCACATACCTCGTAGGTATTAACCCTTGGCAAAATCCGCAAGCGAAACTCAAGAGCGCGACGAACTTTGGCTCTTTCTCCTCTTTTCTCCTCTTTTCTCTTTTCTCAAATTCCTTGCGTAATTTTGTCAAGTGTAAACTGAATCAAATCAGTTTAGACCCCAGTTAAATTACTACAAATGAATTTAATTAATTGGGTAAAGAAAAGACCAAAATACCCTTCTAAAATTCGGGTAACTTTCCTTATTCCGACAGTCCAACTTCAAACGGGCATATCTTCCTCATACGAACTCGAAAACTAGCAAACCCAGTGGCGTTGGAAAGATAATTCAAAGACCTTTAATTTGATATCTTTAGCCCACCTAACTAATTATTTGCTGTGAGTTATGGTCGTTTGAAGTTGATCTAAAACTCATACTTAACTTAACTTGCCAAAATTTCCAAATTTGATTATTTCCAAAAATGGTTTCTTTCTAATTCTAGTTATTTCAAATAACGAGGTGTTACAATATCTCCCCCTTGGGAACATTCATCCTCGAATGAGATTACTCTTAGTAGGCTAAGGGTGTAACATCTAACATCTAGCTCAAACACCCAACAAGAAAAATGTAAATACAACATGCCAACTTAAAACGAATGCCAAGAAAAGGGATTAGTACCTTAGTTTAGAATTTCTCCGGATTCGAAGAGATGTGAGTATCTCTTCTTCATATCCTCCTCAGCTTCCCAAGTAGCTTCCTCAAATAATTGATTTCTCCACAGAACTTTGACTGATGCTACTTTTTTAGTCCTCAACATGTGAACTTGGCGATCTAGAATCTTAACAGGAATCTCCTCATAAGATAAGCTATCCTTAATACTAATATCTTCAGTAGGTATGATAAGTGAAGGATCACCCATTCACTTCTTCAACATGGAAATGTGAAATACCGGATGAACCGCTGCTAACTCTTGGGGTAGCTCTAACTCATAAGCTACATTGCCGATCCTCTTGGATATTTTGTAAGAACCAATATATCGGGGACTAAGCTTCCCCGTTTTACCAAATCTCATAACACCCTTCATGGGGGAAACTTTCAAGTAAACCCAATCATCTACTTTAAACGCTAAGTCTCTTCTCCTAACATATGTATAGGATTTGTGGCGACTCTGCGCTGTTTTCAACCACTCTTGAATAACCTTCACTTTCTCCATAGCTTCATGAACCAAATCTGGTCCTATCAACCCAGCTTCACCAACCTCAAACCATCCAATAGGAGATGTGCATCTCCTCCCATAAAGAGCCTCATACGGAACCATTTGGATGCTAGAGTGGTAATTATTGTTATAAGCAAACTCAATGAGAGGTAGGTGATCATCCCAATTCCCCTTGAAATCAATCACACAAGCCCTCAACATATCTTCTAACGTCTGAATAGTGCGCTCTGCTTGACCATCAGTCTGAGGATGAAAAGCAGTACTCAAGTTCACCTTTGAACCCAAACCTTTCTGGAATGACTTCCAAAATTGTGTAGTAAATTGTGCACCTCTATCTGAAATAATCGACACTGGAACTCCATGAAGTCTAACTACCTCTTGAAGATATAATTTGGCATAATCCTCTGCTGAATGGGTAGTCTTTACCGGTAAAAAGTGGGCTGATTTAGTCATTCAATCTACAATCACCCAAATGGAATCATGCTGCCTGCGCGACCGCGGTAAACCTCTAATAAAGTCCATATTGATCATCTCCCACTTCCATTCCGGAATCTCAATATTTTGCGCCATACCACCGGGCCTCTAGTGCTCTACCTTCACTTGTTGACAATTCGGACACTTAGCAACAAACTCTGCAATGCCCTTCTTCATGCTACTCCACCAATAAACCTCTCTCAAATCACGATACATCTTTGTGGAACCCGGATGAATAGAATATCTGGAGCTATGAGCTTCCTCCTTGATCCTCTCTTGGAGTTCATCCACCTTTAGTACACACAATCTACCTTGATACCTCAATACACCATCTCCCCCTTATTCAAAAGCCACCACTTTTTACTTATGAACATTTGCCTTCAATTCTAGTAAAATAGGATCTTGGTCTTATTTCTCATTCACTTCGGACACTAATGATAATTCACCCCCATTCATCACCACTACTCCTCCTTCACTGGAATCCATTAAACGAACTCCTAATCGCACAAGTCTGTGCACATATTTAGCTAACTCTTTCTTGTCTTCCTCAAAATGAGCAGTACTACCCATATACAATCTACTCAAGGCATCAACAACAACATTAGCCTTACTTGGGTGATAGAGAATACTCACGTCATAATCCTTGAGTAACTCTAACCACCTTCTTTGTCGGAGATTAAGCTCTTTCTGACTAAACACACACTGAAGGCTCTGATGATCCGTGAACACATCTACATGAACACCATAAAGATAGTGACGCCATATTTTCAAAGCAAATACTACAGCAGCCAACTCTAGATCATTGGTTGGGTAATTCTTCTCGTGAACCTTAAGCTGTGTGGAGGCATAAGCTATAACTTTGCCATTCTGCATTAACACATAACCCAAACCAACGCTGGACGCATCACAATATACTACAAAATCTTGCGCACCCTCTGGTAAGGTCAATACTGGGGCAGTAGTCAACCGCTTTTTCAATTCCTGAAAGTTTTTCTCATAAGCTTCAGACCATTGAAACTTAACTGTTTTCAGAGTCAACTTGGTCAAAGGAGATGAAATAGATGAGAACCCCTCTACGAACCTTCTATAATAGCCATCCAATCCCAAGAAGCTCCAAATGTTAGTTGGAGATGTGGGTCTAGGCCAATTCTACACTGCCTCTATCTTTTGAGTATCAGCTCTAATTCCATCATCGGAAACAATGTGACCTAGGAAAGCCACAAACTCAAGTCAGAACTCACACTTAGAGAACTTAGCATACAACTCTCTATCCTTTAGAGTTTGGAGAACTACTCTGAGATGACTAGCATGATCTTCCTCACTCCTCGAATAGATTAGAATGTCATCAATGAATACGATAACAAACATATCTAAATAAGGCTTGAATACTCTGTTCATAAGGTCCATGAATGTTGCAGGAGCATTGGTCAAACCAAAGGACATAACTAGGAACTCATAATGACAATAGCAGGTCCTGAAAGCTATCTTAGGGATATCACTTTCTCTTACTTTCAACTGATGATAGCCAGATCTGAGGTCTATCTTAGAAAAATAAGTGGCACCCTGTAGTTGATCGAAAAGATCATCTATTCTCGGAAGAGGATACTTATTCTTGATAGTAACATTGTTCAACTGACGGTAATCTATACACATTCTAAGAGAACCATCTTTCTTTCTCACAAATAATACCGGAGCGCCCCAAGGTGAGACACTTGGTCGAATAAAGCCTTTCTCCATGAGATCTTTCAACTGTTCTTTTAACTCTTATAACTCTGATGGTGCCATTTTATATGGCGGAATAGAGATAGGACGAGTATCGGGAAGAATATCTATACCGAATTCTATTTCTCTCTCAGGAGGGACTTCGGGAAGATCATCTGTAAAGACTTATGGAAACTCTCTTACTACTGGAACTGACTGAATAAGAGGTGTCTCAACACTAGAATCATTAACTCGGACTAAGTGATAGACACACCCCTTGAAAACTAACTTTCTCACCTTAAAGTATGAAATGAAACGACCCTTAGGCACTGCTCAACTACTCTTCCACTCTATAACTGGCTCATTAGGAAACTGGAACTTGACTACTCGAGTTCTACAATCGACTGAGGCATAACAGGCATCAAGCCATACCTAGAACGACATCAAAATCTACCATGTCTAACTCAAATAAATTAGCCATGGTGCTCTTGTGATTGACAAAAATTGTACAATCACGATAAACTCTCTCAGCTAGAATAGACTCACCAACAGGTGTAGAAATACTGAAGGGCTCAAGAAGTTGCTCAGGAAGAATATCAAAATTCATGGAAATATAAGGAGTCACAAAAGATAGACTCGCTGCTGGATCTAGCAAAGCATAAACATCAAAAGTAAAGACTTTGATCATACCAGTGACAACATCTGGAGAATTCTCTTGCTCTTGGCGACTAGTGATAGAATATAGACGGTTTGCTGCTCCGCCAGTCCCCGAAGTAGCTCCTCTAGGTGCAACCCTGTCTAGTGGAGAAACTGAAGAAGATTAGGCTCTATTGACCCTATTTCCACTACTATGCCTGTTCTTTGACACTCTTTCATGAAGTGACCCTCTTGACCATACTTGAAACAACCAGTGGAGCCATCACGACATGTTCCTGGGTGGTTCCTACCATATTTAGCACATGCAGCAACCCAGTTACCTCCTTGTGCCACACTACCTTGAGACTGTGTAGGTCTAGCTCTGAAATTCTATGAATTCTGACTATTGTAATCACCTTTGTTCCTTGGTGCAGGTGCACTAGCAGATGATGGAGCAGGTCCGTTTTGCTTATGTTTGAAAGAAGACCGGTTCACATTACTCTTCTGCTGCCCGGACTCATTCCCTGACGTCTTAGCCTTCTTGTTTCTAAACTCTTCTCTATCTCTTAGCTTATCCTCCTCAACTTGCTGCACATGAATCATCAACTTCGCTATGTCCATATCACCTATTAGCATAGCTTCCGTGCCTTCCTTACTTGACAGAAGAGACAACCCAGCAACAAACAGACTCATCCTACTCCTCATATCCGCACCCATCTCCGGAGCATAACGGGAAAGTTGGGTGACCTTCAGACTGTACTCCTGAACACTCATAGATTCCTTCTTAAGAGTGAGGAATTCTCGTACCTTTGCTTCTCTCAGTTCACGGGGAAAGAAACGCCCCAAGAAGGCCTCCTCAAACATAGCCCAACTCACATTCGGTGCACCCTCAGCTCTACCCTTCTTCCATTGATCAAACCAGATTCTAGCGACACCCTTCAGTTGGTATGCAGCTAGCTCTACTCTCTCAGCATCAGTGACATGCATAATCTCAAAAACCTTCAGAAGCTCTTCAACAAAGTATTCCGGATCCTCAGTAATGCTTAAACTAGTGAAGCTTGTAGGATTCATCCTTAAGAACTCTCGAATTCTAGACGTATCAGCCCCTTCTTGTCAAACTCCTCTCTGTTGCCCAACTTGGTTTGTCACAACTTGACTCAGCATTCGGATCGCTTCCCGAAATTCAGCATTAGTGACCTCTCATTGGGGTTGCACTTCTGGTGCATCAGGTACCCCTTGTTCCTCAACGTTCCTCCTAGTAGGACGACCTCTAGAAGCTCTTCGTGGAGGCATGATCTGAAAGATACGCGCTAGCATGAGTTAGAGAGAAACATTCATAGAAATAAACTTTATCGAACGAAATGAGTATGAAAGAAGTGATATAGTTTCTAAATGTTGTAGCCTCCTAATTATAGATGTAGCACGCTTCACACCGATAACTAGGACTTTACAGACACGGCTTCACAGACACCCTAGGACTCTTGAACTCTGCGCTCTAATACCAAGTTTGTCACTCCCCGAGCCTACACCCTGGGCGGCACTGGCACTCAAGAACCATTACTGGCCCCAAGCAAACCCTTGGCCTGGCTAGACTCTCAGCGGAAGACATACTTATCAGAAAATGTATTTAAATACAATCTTTATAACTGTTTGAATAGATAAACTAAGAATGTTTAGAAATAACATTCAACTTAGCCAAAGCGGCAACTCAAGTCTTATAACAAAACAACTGAAAATGCAAGACTAAAGAACTATAGCTATTTGTCTATGAAGCCTCTAAAACTATGAGGGATGTCAGGACAAGACCCCCGATCATCCTAACAACTGAAATACTAAAACAATAAAAAAAGGGATCCTCTGGAAAGCAAGGAGGCTCACCAAAAGACTCTGAATGCTCAACTGGATCAACGAAGCGCTGGATGCTGATCTTGGTTACCTGTATCTGCATCAAAAAAGATGTAGGCCAAATGGCGTTAGTACATGGAATGTACGAGCATGTGAGGAGAATACGAAAACAAGACATAAGCTTGAAATGAAATCTGAAAGGAACACTTACCTCTTTTCAACTAAACTCAACTCATTTCAATATAAAGCAATAAGAATATAAAGAAAATCTTTAAAACATGTAACTAGAAACTCAATGTATTGAAAAACACACAATAACTCAGTTTGTATATGAAAATGCAAGTAACTCTGTGTATATAAGAATACAAAATATCTCTGTGGGAGTTTCTCTAACCGACAACCATCACTATGAGCTATGTGATGGTACATCGTTTTGCCTCACGCTGCCAGGCCGTCCTATACCTTGCCGGGGGTATAGAACCTAACTCATTAAGTGGATCCACTAGTCTATGCTAATAGCATTAAGGAATCATCTAAAAAGTATGATCCTTTTCTACCCATGATTGCTACACGGTTTATGGAGACTTTGAATTATATGAACTCAAATTTGTCCCCAAATCGGTGCTCAATACTACTCCCAAAATATACTAGCTCATATGTTTAAAAATATAACTCTTTCTGTGGTTTAAGATTATTACTCAAAACTAGCTTAAAAGCTCTCTTGGAAATCGGTGTTTGCTCTCTAGGAAATCGGTGTTTCTTCTCTTGAAAATCGGTGTTTCCTCTCTTGTTTAAATGTGAAAACACTTTAACTCTTTGGAATACTTAGTTCCCATATAATCTTTTGATGAAATGAACTTCACTCTTACTCTTACTCCACTCAATGATCAAGTCTTTAAAACAAGATTAAAACAATTGCAAAAGACTTTTGAAAAGACTCTAAGAACTCTCTAGACTTGGCTCTTAACTTTCCTTGAATTTGAATTTATGGATTCAAGGTTATGATCTAATGTTATGGATGATCTCTCGATGTTTATATGTACCTTAGAGGGTAGAAATCAACTAGAAAACATAGGTATGATTCGAGGGAACTCAAACTGAAAGAAGTGGGAAAGGATGGAAGACTTGGTGACCCTAGCGTACTGAGTGGTGCCGGGCGCCAGACCCATAACTACAGAGTCTGGGTTAGGGCGCTCTGAGTGGTGTGGCGCCCCAGAGCCTAAACTACAGACTCTATCTTGGGCCGCTCTGAGTGGTGCGGCGCCCCATGCCGCTGCCCAGAAAATCCCTGAATTTTCTAGCTCGTTTTTCAACTCTAAACCATCTAGATTCGATTGGTTTCTTCCCCCAAACACTTAGATTCGAATACATAACCAAAGTATACAAGAATCTACTCAAAAACAACCTTAGATATCATGCAATTAACTCTAGAACTCCTCCAAAACTCAACAATCAAGATTCAAACGAAACTTTCAACAAAATTCATCAAGAACTCATAAACTCTTCTTTCAAGAACATAAGTACGTTGAATTTAAATCATGATTGGTGCGTGGGTGAACGAACCCAATGTTATGTGATATCACTTACCTCGTAGGGATTAACCCTTGGCAAAATCCGCAAGAGAAACTCAAGAATGCGACGAACTTTGGCTCTTTCTCCTCTTTTCTCCTCTTTTCTCTTTTCTCAAAACCCTTGCGTAATTTTGTGAAGCATAAACTGACCCAAATCAGTTTAGACCCCAATTAAATTACTAAAAATGAATTTAATTAATTGGGTAATGAAAAGATCAAAATACCCTTCTAAAATCCAGGTAACTTTCCTTATTCCGACAGCCCGACTTCAAATGGGCATATCTCTCTCATACGAACTCAAAAACTAGAAAACTTGGTGGCGTTGGAAAGATAATTCAAAGACCTTTAATATGATATATGTAGCCCACCTAACTCATTCTGTGTTGTAAGTTCTGGTCATTTGAAGTTGATCTAAAACTCATACTTAACTTAACTTGCCAAAATTTCCAAATTTGATTATTTCCAAAAATGATTTCTTTCTAATTCTAGTTATTTCAAATAACGGGGTGTTACACATATACTGATGAAATAACTGTACCGGAAACAGTTACGAAAATCAATAAGGCATGAGAGTCTAGACTCTAAAGTCTTTGGGAATAGTATGTAATGAGTTTTTCTATTGAGCAGCACAAATGGGAAGAGGAGAAAGATTAGGATATGATCCATATGAAAACACAAATGGACTTGTTGACTAAATATCTAATAATTGGTGGAATAAAGAAAGTGAATGCAATGGGAGCACATGGAGCTACTTGACCACATGATGATATGAAATCTTACACTTAAGAAGAGACTAAATATTAGAATAATCAGGGGGTTCTCGAATCAATGGTCAGAAAATCAAGGTCGAAACTATCAAAAGGATAATTATTATGATAGGTCTAATTATTGTGAGCAAGGAAACTAGGACAACCAAGATTGCTTCAAAAATAATTGAAGTGGAGTCTATGTACCTCTGGGTAATCATGATAGAGAAGGTAACGGAGCAGGAAGTTGTTGAGTCAAAGGTATGTTAGCCAAAGTCTTATAACGAGTGAAATCTACAGACTCTAGTGTTAAAGAGATTAAAGGTGATCTCTAAAATATGAGTCAGATTATAGGTTCACACTCCACATTGATTAAGAAGCTATGGCCAATGTATGACTATCACAACTAGAAGTGGTAAAGTACTATCAGAACGAGTTCTTGTGAGTAATGAGTAGGGGCCCTATGTTGAATCTTAATTAAGAGTTATAGTAGAAAATGAGGATGAGCATGATATATTAGTTGATTCCGAAAAGCCGAGAAAGATTGATGTTTCACCAGGTGAGATGGAAGGAGCTATGGGAACAAATGGACAATGAATATAGGCAGTGAGGACTTGAACTCCAATTACTAGACCTCCACTCACATTCCCACAAAGATTGTGAAGAAAGTGGAGGACGGGAAGTTTCTTAAGTTCATCTCTATGTTGAAACAAATATCAGTGAACATTCCACTAGTTGAGGCCCTTGAAAAGATGCCGAGTTATGCCAAGTTCATGAGGACTTGGCTATGAAGAAGAGATACTTCAAATTTTGATCTAATAGATAATTTGCATCACTGTATTGTTATTGCTATGAAGTCGTTAGTTCAGAAGAAAGAAGACCCTAGTGCATTCATTATTTCATGCATCATCGGATCATTCAACTTTGCTAAGGCATTGTGTCACTTGGGTGCTTGCATCAATATGATGACACTTGCTACTTATAGAAAGTTGGATTTGGGAGTCCACAAACTGAAGATTATATGACTATCAATGGTTGACCACTTAGTCAAAAAGATGTGTGGATATTCTGTGCGATGTATTGGTAAGAGTGAAAAGTTTCATCTTTTCAACTGATTTTGTAATTCTTGATTGTAAGGTAGATTTCGAGGTTCCTATAATTTAGGGAAGACCATTGTTGGCAACATGCATGACACTTGATACATATTCCCTTTATCTTCTGTTTTCTTGTTTCATCTAAGTTTATGAATAAGAAACAACATATATAGTTGCTACAATCATAAGCCTATGGTGTAGGTAGGACCCTTTCCAAAATTTGGCTAGTGAACTTTAGCACTTTATACATACGGCTTTTGATATTTTTAAATTGTATTTGTAAGTAAGTAATTTAGTAGTTAGTACAATGACAAATCTATAGGTTGCATAGATACTTTGCTCATCTTAGATAAAAATTTAAAAAGAAGAGAAGAGATGAAATTTAAAAGGAACAATAAATTCCCACCTCTTAGATAAAAAAAAATCCATTTAATTGGAAAGACTTGCCTACTAATTCTCATTTATATACCATCTCGAAAATGCATGACATGTGTCACTGTCTTACTATAAATTGCCTAACATAGATATATGCGAACTAACATGTATTTTTCATGCACGAATTTAAAAAACTGATAAAATTTTGTTGACACTTTTCGCTTTTTAGAATTAAAGAATTTAATTTTGACCGTAAATTTGAATATGAAATCTTTAAATTTTTTGAAATAAATTTATTTATTTGGAACTTATTGAAAAAGTAGTATAAGTCACAATAATTTCCAATTTAAAATATTTGAAAAATATATATAAAAATTTATAATAAAAAATAGACTAATTTAAATTTCGAAATCAGAAAGATACCACGTAAATGGAGACAAAAGGAAGTAAGTGTTTTGATGTTTGCTCATTTACTTCAATACTACATAAAGTGTAGTAGAATAACATATCTATGTGGAATAAGATATTTAAATAATACACTTTGAAATTCACAACCGGTAATCACAATGCAAGCTAAAAAATTAAAAGAATACATGCACAAAACATCAATCACAATAACAAATAAAGAATTTAGCGTCAATTATTTAATAATAATAATATAATTATTGTTATATTATATTTAGTGACAATAATACATATGAATATTTATATTAAACACTTATAAATATTGTTAAAGACTTTAGCTACTTTAAATGTAATGTCATTTATTTCCTTGCCGCTAAATGTTTTTTTTTTTAATTAAAGATCATTGCCGCTAAATGACGATAAATATTATCGTTAAAAAATATTGCTTTTGTTTTATTATAGCATTGATTTTACGTCCTTCACAAGTTTGGTTTCCTTTACGGAGCTTGATGATCATAATTTTTTAATTGTTCAATGATGGGTCTGAAAAAACCTTACCTCTATATATACAAAGAACTAGTTTCTTGTATTTTGTCGAGACAAACAAAACGCAACATAATAAAACAGAGATTATATTGTAGAAACTTTCCTACCTCAAGGAAGGTAAAAACCACACAACAATCTTATTCACTTCAAGATTCACGTCCTTTTCAGGATTACAAGTCAAAGGGAACTAAGTTTAGTACCTTTTACTCTTCAACGATTAACTATAATCGAAGACTCAACTCTCCAAGAAGTCAAACTCACTTCTGGTTACAAATCTAGGAATTATTACAATTCAATAATAAACCTAGAACAAATTAACAAAGACTAACTACCCTAGACTTTAATTGATCAGACTTCAACATTCAATAGTTCAGACTTGAACACAACTCATGAACCTAGTTCCGGTGTTGCTGCGACGAAGCCTTCCAGTTTTGCTCCAATGGCTATTGCTTTCAAGATGATAACTTTCGTGAATATGCAATAGTTATTGCTCTGTCTTTGCTGGAAAATTATCTCAATTTGTGTTTATGCAAAGACCACTTTTTATTTCTTTCGCTTGAACCTTCACTACAACAAATATAATATATAGCTACGAAATTATTAGCTACGACATCAAATTTGTCACTAATTGTTCTCTTTTAGTGACAAAACTTACTTTTCATGCTTAAATATATGAGACACATACTTTTAGTGACAAAACATAAAAATCCGTAGCGAAGTTTTGTCCACTAAAGTTTCCCACCAAAAAATTAATTGGCGTCATTTGTTAAGTAGTGTTAGTCACGAATTTAAAGTTATCGGTGACACATTATTTCGCCACTAATAATGTATCTAATTCATGACAAATTATTTTTTGTCTTAAAATTTATTAATTTTTGGACACAAAAAAATTTCATCTAAAAAATATGTTGTTACAATATCGATAAATTAGAGTTCGTAGTTAAATATTATAAGTTTTAGCTATAAAAAATTAGATTTAATTATGACATTTATTTTCGTCACTAATAATATAAATAATTGGTGACAAAGATTTTATTGTCTCTAATCAATCTGTGATTTAGTGACAACAAAAAAATTGTCACAAAATATGTAAGATGTTAAATAGCAACGACTTAAAATTTGTAGTGAATAATTCAACCATTTGCTACGAAAAAAATTTATAGCTAAATACCATTTTTCTTGCTACAATTGTTCATAATTACAAGTGACAACTTACGAAAAGAATAATACAAGTGCTTCATAAGAAATAGACAGAGTCCATTCATTAATTGGCGAGGGAAATTATTAAAACCAACGAATTCGGTCGATTTTGTAAAAATGAAAAAGTTCAATTCATCAATTTTCTTAAATTACGCAATTATAAAATGCATCATTTGAAAAATATAATCCAAGTTATAAGTATCGTGAGTGGGTACGGTTCTACCACTAGATCGCTAATATTTGTTGGTTTAACACTTTTATTTTTTATTTGATACACTTTCATCAATAAAGACGATAAAAAAATAATTTCTTAAGTCTTGGTGCTAATTTTTGTGCGTGTCTATTGATTTGTGATTGGTAAACTGCATAGACTAAGTCGATCTATTTGCTTCTGTCTAAAAATATGTACATATTTAATAGTAATTCCACATACGTAGGTAGAGCAACTATACATAGATAACATCGACTTACAAACTTAGACTTTGCAAGGTGCGAAATATTTCATAAACTTTTATTAACTTTTTCCATCAGTGTGAAAATTGAAATAAACTAAAAAATGAAAGCACAAATGAAAGAAATGAACCAACTAGGATTTTAAAAATATTATGATGAAGTACTATAGTTATGGGTATCGATGCTTTTCTCAAAACAATTGATTTACTGATCGAATTGAACCGATTATTTAATTTTTTTAATAAAATCAAAAGATTAATTTTATATAAATTTATAATTGTACTGAATAATTTATAAAAATAAATAAATAAAATGACAGAACCATACTTAATATATTTGACGATATTTTAAAAAATATACCGTTTAATTAAAATATAGTCTACATTTGAATGAATTGTGGGCGGTAAATTTCATGCATTTGTGTATGTGTATAAATAATCATCTAATATATTATTTCTACAGAAGTTAAATTTGAAAGAAGTGAATGAAGTTAAAAATAAAATAAAAATGAAAGACAAGAGGGAGTTGATCGGATGGTAAGCAGTCCTCACTTCCAACCTTAAGGTTGTGAGTTCGAGTCCCCAAGAAAGCATAATGTGGGAGCTTTAGAAAGGGGTTAAAAAAATTGAGACGGGAGATTAATAGGAAAATTAACCTTTTTTATAATAATAAATTTATCCCTAATTAATACATTTAAGAACAAAATAATTTTTTGTATATAAAATATAGTCATTAGTGACGAAATTAGATTTTGTTCAACTACGAAATACATATAACTTTAGAGACAAT